>KZ820218.1:0-18084 GCA_003144235.1 Violaceomyces palustris
GGTTGTTTTGCTCTCCAGACATTTTTTTTTTTTTCCCGAAATTGGCAAGGTTCTGCAGGTCTGAACTTTTTCATTTTTCCCCCCTGTCCTCCTGCAGACGATTGATCGTATCCCCTGGCCCTCCCACTCTCCTGTGAGAGTAGATGCTTCGATAAAGGGAAAAAAAAAAAGAAAGGGTTGGAGGGGGGAGGAAGGATGTTTCCTTCCCTTGTTCATTTTTTTCTTTTCTTTTCTGTTACTTTTTTTCCCCTCTTCATTTGCTCTCTTTTCCCGAAACAGCCATGCTATCCCTCTTTGTGTTCACCATTAGGGAGTTCTGGATCCCTCATCTTCGATCACTTGGCTCTCCGAGCAGGCAAGAATGAAACTCTGAGAGACAGAGAAGCAGCGGAGAGCTACGATCCTCATCGAAACAAGAGAGGTTCACACACCTGTCAGATAGACCCCTATGTAGTAGTGTCGCTGAGAGGTGGTAGGAACGAGTACCGATGGGATTCACCCCTTGGCCGAACAACCCCTTCATTCACGAAGGGTTCTGTTGCTTCTCAACCCACTCATCGTGGGTGCATGGTCGTACCCAGCATGCCCCGTTGTCATCTGAGTCGCATTTCATGGCAAAGTCGCCCATCAAACCTGGTCCCGATGAGCCCTCGCCACCAGCTTTTTGACAGGTGCGATTTGCACTTTCATGTCGCGGAAGCCCCCGCCGAAGTTCTAGAGGAGGGGTAAATCTGCTTCTTTTTTTCCCCCAAACCATTTCTCACCATCCTCGAAGGCCTCGAAAGCGAGTCAGGGTAGGGATTGGATCCTCCCTCTTCCTATAAAGGTCAGGCATGGCGCTGAAAGACCTCTTCTCATCCATTCCTATCAAAAACCACACAAACTCAACGAACGCTTCGATAACTCTGATCTCCTTCTGGAGTTTTTTTACTTTCTTTACAGGACACGATCGGAAAGAATCCTCCTCTTCCTCCCTCTTTCCTCTCAAGTTCCGATTCTTCCAGAAGTACCGAGACGCCCGTTTGAAAGTGGTAGAAAATATAGAATGAAGCTCTTCTCTGGCAGCCATTTGGCCACCTTGGGAGCATTGGGCCTCTTTGGATTCTCCTCACTGGTCTTTTCGGCTCATTCTGAAACCGATCTTTCCAAGAGGCAGGCTCCAAACACGGTCTATCCAGGTGAGCACCTTCTTCCCCTTCCTCCGGTACTTTACAAGGGAGTACGTGTCAGTCGCACGCATGACAATTCCGACCCGTATCGTCCCTTCCCAACCACCCGCCGCTCCTTCAGGTCACGAGAGCGAGATGACGGGATCTTACAATCAGACGATCTGGGTGCTCCCCATCGACAAGTCGGTCGCCAAGTCGATGGCTGGTGGAAACTACGAGCTCCTGGAACACGGGCTGGACTCGAGTTACATCGGACCAAACCAGCACCCTCTCCTGATCGTCGCTGGATACATGTACGACATCCGCCAAGGCATCACAAAGGTGAACCAGCTCAGCTCCACCTCGGTCTACGTTCCGTTCGTCGACAGGACGGGCCAGGGAAAGCCTTTCCTCTGCTCCACCTTGACCCTTTTGGATCAGCTCGTCCCCACTCTGGTCGGCTTCTTGTCCCAGATCACCGTGACAGGACTTGCCAACTATGACCCTCCCCACAATGTGAGCTGACGGACCGTTTCCGGCGATCAAGGAGCGATAGGAATCCAACTTTGACATGCTTATTGACTGCTGGGAACCTCATTTTTACCCCTTGCAAACCTCCTCTCTCTCTCACAAAGGCCTACAAAAATACAGGAATCAACGACTTTTCGCTAACCATCACTCAGGGTACCACCATCGTGAGCTGCCAACTTTTTTTTTTTTTTTCCAATTTTTCAATCTTCATTCATACTTTCATACTTTTCTCACCACCTTCCAAACTCCCGAATCGAGCTCCCAAAAAGCGCTGATTCCAAGCTCCTTCGCTTCTTTCCCTTCTTGCCCCCCCTCCATCAGCTGACTCCGAACCTGGCCGTGACCAAGTTCCAAAGCAACTTCCACGCCACTCCTCAGCAATCCATCAAATCCGAACAATTCATCAGCATGGTCAACCAACCTTTCTACAAACCGCTGACCGGTCTTTGCAACTACCAGACTCAGTTGTACAACGAGACGTTCTCCTCCCCTTTCTTCGTCACGGGACAGGTTCAGACCTTCAACCCCGTCACTCCTTCCACCATGGTCTTCAACGACGCTCAGGGATGGACCGCCACGGCGGAGTGGATCTCTGGATCCGGACTCGGACAGAGCTGCAGCAACTTTGTTTGAAGAGTTCCATCTCCTCGCTGTCCTTTTCGGTTCCTCCTTCTCTTCCTCTTCCTCTCCTTCTTTTCTCTCATCCTATTTCCCCTCATCGATTGTCGTTCGTGGTGGTCTTTTCCATTATCTCCAGCATAAGATTGAAAGCTAACCCTCTCTCATTCCCCCCTTTGAAATTGTAGAAATCGATCGCTCTCCCTGATGAGGGATGGAGGGGGGGGGGGGGGGGGGATTGTTGTTCGCTTGAATGTTTTGATCCCTTCCGTGGAAAGACCTATGGTTCCCTCTTGTTTTCACTTGGGCGCACGGAAGGGGGTTCGCATGTTTCATACATATTATCTGAAGGAAATGAGGTGTCAAGTGACTCCTTTTCTCTCTTTGCCTTCTAGGGAAATGAGCAAGTGGTGGCTCGTCTGCTTGGGAAGGTGGTTGGGGAGGGCGGGTGAGATGAAACCCCAGAGTCCCTCCTCGGAATCCTCCTTTGGCATGGTATCCATTTCCATGTTGGTCTCCACCGATCTGATCTTCCAACGTCTTCTTGGATCGTCATCAAGGAAAGAGAAGAGTGTGTGGACGATGGATGCTACGGTTGGGGATGCGATCGGGATCGGGCGATGGCATCGGGAGCGAATCGAGAAGAAGAAGAAGAGGCGGCGAGTGGAGAATAAACTTTTTTTTATTTATTTTTTTATTCTACTTTTGACTCAAGGTGATCTTAGATCCTGTTCGCTTTGGCTTCCCACACCTGGCAACCAACCTCTCGTCATCATCACCATCTTCTTTCCCCCCCTCCTCCTTTTCCTCCGTCATCCTCCCTCCTGTTCTTCACAGGAATCTCTCAGTAAGGGGGAAGAAAAGAGCGATCTCCGCAAGCCGGAACTCGATCCGTTCGCCCCGATCTATCTACTCTCTGCTTACCGATGGCCGCTGGGTAGGTGGATCCGGAACCATTCATCGTCGTCCCCCCTTCAACTCCCCCTCCCCCCTCTGTTTGGAGCCTCTCCCTTCCGCTCCCTATCCCAAATGCACCCCATCGTCGCAAAAGCACTTAGAAGATCGCCTCCAAGATCCTTCTCGTCTTCGTCAACCAAGCCGCCGACCTTGCCCTCGTCACGAGTTCGGATCCACACGAAAAACTCGAAAGAGGAATCCCTACCGAATTCGCCTCCTTCTCGACCTTCCGAATCGTCCAAGACTTGCTTCGGAACCAAGTTCAGAGCTAGGAAGAGTTTCACGCTACCGAGCACGGTACCATCATGGTACGCGGGTCACATGGCCAGGGCCATGAGGTCGATGCCTTACCTCCTCGCAAGGCAGCCTCCACCGCTCGTCATCGAAGCAAGGGATTCCAGGTTGCCCCTCACCAGCATCAACCCGGCTTTCGAACAACTCTTGAGGAACGCTCCCTCCTTCCCCTCCTTGTCTGAATCCAGGAAGAATGCAAACTCGGTGGAAGGCGATCCGCAGAACGAGGCGATAGGAGAGGAGGGGGAGGAGGGGGAGGAGGGGGAGGAGGGGGAGGAGGGAGTGGAGTATTGGAACTCGAGGAGACTCATCGTCTACACCAAGAGAGACCTGATCGACAGGAAGATCGAGGAGCCTCTGAGAAAATCGTTCCTCAAGCATGGAGAGGGTCAGGAGGTCATCTTTGTCGACACGAGGAACAACAAAGATGTGAGGAAGGTGTTGGATTGGGTCAACCGCAAGGCCAGGAGGTTGATCCTATCCAACCCAGCGGGGGGAGAAGGAGCAGCAGAGCCGAGGTCGGAGAGGGCCGAGAAGAGGGCGAAATCAAAGCTCTCCGGAGCCTTTCGCTACACTCCCACGCCCGAGGTAGGCGTGAGGCTCCTGATCTTGGGAATGCCCAACGTCGGAAAGAGCTCTCTCCTGAACGCGCTGAGGAGGGTAGGGACGGGGAAGGGCAAGGCTGCTTCCACCGCACCTCAACCAGGTCACACGAGGAAACTGACCGGAACCGTGAGGATCTCAAAGTCCGGTCCGGCTGACCTCAAGTTCATGGACAGTCAGGTGGACGGATCCGGATCGGGGACGAGTCTGATGGCAAGGGAGGCGAAAGGAGAGATCGACCCGCCAGTCTACGTCTACGACACACCTGGCGTTATGGTTCCTTACCTCGGGAGAGGAAGGGATGGCGCCGAGAGGGGGGTCAAGCTGGCAGTGGCGGCGGGGATCAAGTCTTCCCTCTTCGACATCCAAATGCTCGCCGACTACCTCCTGTTCAGATTTAACCTCAAGTACGAGCACTCGCTACGAAGGTGGGAACAGAGTCTGACGTCAAAGGGGACGGGGGGAGCGAAGGGAGAGGAGGCACCACCCCCGCCACTACCCCTCTACATCTCCCACCTTCCCATGATGAAGGCCAGCATCGGAGAAGCGAAGGCGGAGGAGGGCTTCGCAGGAGGAGCGACCAACTCGATCACAGAGTTCCTCGACAGGTTGGCCTGCAAGGCTCCGGGTACACTCTCCAAAGGTGGGGTTAGAGACCTCGATGCGGCGGCCGAGTTCTTCGTCCAGAGGTGGAGGGAAGGAAAGATCGGACAGGGTCAGGGAGAGCTCGACCTTGGTCTTGGAGAGGTGGAAGCAGAGGTCCGAACCGACGCCATGGCCTCCGGAGAGGAGGATCGATGGATCTACAGGCACGACGAGGCTACTACGTCTTCGTCCTCTGCGGAGACCTTGGAAGATAGGATCGACAGGCTGGTGGCGAGGCACTTTAAGGACGTCGAGCTGGCGCTGGAGGAGAAGAAGAGAGGCAACAAAAGTCCCTCTTCCAGGGCTTTCGGAGCCAAGGATTCCGTTAAGGAAGGCGGGATTTCCTCCGGTTCCAAGACGTTCACCGGCCGGAGTCAGATTCACAACGTCCAGAGAGCGGCCGAGGTAGGGGTGGTCAAGGATGGGAACCAAGTCGAGCGAGGAGAAGAGAACCTGCCGGTCGAGGAGGAGAAGAGGTTGGATGCTGTGGAGGTTGAGGAAGGTAGGTGGGAGGGTGCTCCTCCACCCACCACCGCGTCCTCTATCCCTCCCCCCCCATCGTCGCCATCAGAGTCGTCGACGGGAGACGAGCGCAGCATCCAAGAAGAAGCCGAAAAACCGCCGCTACCTTTCTCCATCTCGAACCACGAGCTGAGGCAGAGGAAGCTCAAGCAGGAGAAGGCCATCCGACTTCAGAGGAAGAAGGAGAAGGGGATCATCCCGGAAAGGAAGAGCAAGAAGAGGAGCTACATGCCACTTCGAGGAAGGGAGAGGAAGAAGGTATGGATCCTGAGCAGGAAGAGGAGGAGCGGCAAGAGTAAGAAGTGATCGGACGAAGAGTGGAAGCGGGCGTGAGATGCGGATCACCCGTTTTGTAACTGTACTTTGGTTTGCTTGTTTGTTTTTTGTCCCAAACCTCCGTCTAACCCACTCTGGAGAAGGAGTGGATATCGTAAAAAACTTTGAAGGCATTCCCTTCCCCTCCCCCAGAAGCGCTTTTCGTTTCACCTGAAAACTTGGTCAAGAGAGATGGGATCGGAGCAAGGACAAGACGACACAAGGTGAAGAAGGCTGGGGGGAGGCGGAAGTAGAGAAAGAACGTGTAGGTATTCGCATGATGGGGGGGGCGGAGTCATTCCGAAGAATGGGGACCCAGCAGTCTAGCTACAGCATTGGAAAGTGAGGGGGGGAGGTGGAAGGATGGAGATGATAAGGGAAGGTTCTCTTTGGGAGGAGAGGCCGACGGGATAATTTGTGGGGGGGTTTTCTTTTTTTTTTTGGTTTTCTTTTTTTCTTTTCTTTTCTTTTCTTTCTGAACAATGAAGACAGGTCAGTAAGTATAAGAGGTTTAGAAGGGAAAGGAAAAGGGAGAGGCCAAAATTTGGAAGAGATGGGAAAGTAGGGGACTTTTTGGAGTTTCGGAGGGGGGAATGGGCTGTGTTCTTGAAGTACATACTCGTCCATCCTTCCCAAATTTCTTCCAAGAGAGACTCTGGTAGAACCGCCCTTCTCCATCGAAGAGGGAGGCCAGGGGTGAAGGGGAGAACGTTCCCTCCAAACATCACTTGGAGGTGTCGTAACTGCTAGCGCCATTTCCATCGTCGTTCTGTTGACCATCGCTTCTGGAATCGGTGTCAGGCTGGTAATCGTTGTCGTTCCAGTCGTTGTCGTCGTCGTTATTGTTGTTGTTGTCGTCGTAATTGTCGTTGTTGTTGTCGTTGTCGTTGTCTTCACTTCCGTCGCCGACAAAGGTACAGTGGAGATCGACACCGACTCCCTTGCTACTGATCTTGTCGTAGACGTAGGTGACTCCGTCGTCGGAGCGATCCCTCTTGCTCTTACCACCCTTGGGGTGAGGGGGCGTGAGAGGAGTGCCATCAGAAGGATCAACATCGCGACTAGCTCTGGAACCTTCCTTCCTCTTCTTCATACCGGGTGGAGATCCACCCCAACCACTTCCATCACTGCGGGAACCATCGTCCTGATCACCATCGTGAAGATCCTGATCGTCCTGAGAATCCGAATCGGAAGAGGCGTAGAGGACCCTGTCCTCCCGATCGCTGAAGAAGCAAGAGACCGAACCTGCGACGTCGACCTGTTCACCGTTGAGACCGAAGCCGGATTCCACCCTGGCCCAGCTAGCTTGGTTGTCGAGACGGTACTTGATCGAGTACCCGTTGGTTCCAAAGATCTGACCGTGGGATTCCTCCGAATCCCCATCCTTGTAGACGAAGACCTTGGCGTCGATGTCGTAGTCGTAGTTGGAGATGTAGTTGTAAAGACCCTCGACGTAGACGCAGTGGTGGTCGTTGGTGGCGCAGACGTCGTCGTTGTCTCCATCGTCCCCTCCTCCTCCTCCCTGCTCTCCACTGCTACCGGATTCACTTCCACCTTGACCGTCGTCGTAAGGGGTACGATCATGGCCTCGCTCTCCGCTGCTACGAGAACCGTCACCGTTCCCTCCGTAGTCGTAACGTTGACCACGATCACCCTTACGCTGACCACTGCTACGGGAACCCCTGCCTTCTCCTCCCCAAGAGGGTTCGGGGTCGTAGGTGGAACGAACCTTGAGGCGCCTCAAACCGGATACCTTGACATCCGCGGACCTTGGAACCAACACTCCGGCAAAGGTGGAGGTCGAGGCCAAAGCCAGGGCGAGTGAGACACTTGCGATGGAAATCTTCATTGTTCTTCCTCCTTTTTTTTTTTTTTTTGTTACCTTTTAGATGTTTTCTTGAAGAGAGGGGAGGATGGTGCGTGGAGAAGGAGATCTGAAGGGAGGGAGTTTGAAAAGGTGAGGGGAGTGGGGGTGTGTTTGAGAGAGAAGGGATGGGGATGGAAGAAATCGACTCTTCTCCTTCCTTTGACCTTTTATGGGTTTCAGCATGAGCGATCCCTCGAACCAGAGATTCGTACAAGGACCAGGGGGTGAGACCCGTAAGGCTGAAGAGGAACCCCCAACACGGGCAGACTTGAGGAGACGTGGAGTGGCTTTGGAATTTCGAAGCTGAAAAAGATGGGCTCGAATCTCACTACCAAGGTGGAAGAAGGAAGAAGAAGAAAGAGAAAGAAAAGAAAAGAAAAATCACATCGCCCCGAAAGCCACTCCACCTTTTGCGATGGTCGGTGGAATGAGAGGGAGAGAGGTGGAAATTGTGTTCTGTGCTTGAAAGGGAGAGGAGGTCGAGTCCTTGGAGGGGGCGGGGGGGAATGATCGATGGTTTTTTTGTTTTTGTTTTTTTTTTCTTTCATTAATTCTTTCCAGCATGGCCAGCCTTGTGGCTGTTCCCGTCCGTTCCTTTCTTTCCTTCATCGTCAACAGGATGAAAGGAAACGAAAGGGGGAAGGTGAATGATAAGTATTTCAACAAAAAAAGAAAAAAAAAAAAAAAAAAAAAAGGTGGAAGAAAAATGAAGATCCTCGAGGTCGACCATCCACGGGATTCCTGCCATCTTTGTCCAACCATTTTTTTTTCGAGCCGTGGGTGGCTTGAGGAATCTTCCCCTCTTCATATGGGTTTACGGGCGAGTGGTGAGACGAAGAACCGACTTTCCCTTCGCACGGGTTGGTGAGAGGGAAAAGGGGGAAAGGCGACCTCGAATCGAAAACCAAGGTATCGATTTTATTTTATTTATTTCTTTTTCATTTGAGGATTGGCGTTCCCTGGTGAGAAGAAATGAGTCAAGATGGAAAAAAAAAAAAAAAAACTGAATCAGATGGGAGTGATTGTCCAAATGTGAAAGACGGAACTCAACTTTCCCGTTTGTCGTCCCCACCGCTACCAAGATGAAGGGGAAGGGGTGGGGAGGAAAGGTTGGAGTGATTCGAAAAAAAAGCCTTCGAAGCATGACGACATGTGGTGGGACTCAGGGGAGGCTTCCTTTTCATTACCAGCAAGGAGAGGGGAAGGACGGGAAAAGGAAGAGAGGGGTAGGAATCAAGGAAGTAGAGAGAGAGAGAGAGAGAGAGAGAGCACAGGAAAAGGAATCGGTTGACCCCTTCTTGCCTCCAACTTCATCTTTGGCCGTCGAGGACGTGGGATTCCGAGAGAAAGGAAAAAAAAAAAAAAAAAAAAAGTCCCACCGACTGAAACCTAAAGTTGTTGACTTGGGAGGTGGGATGGTGTTGAGGTGGGGCCATGGTCATGAAGGTGACGGAACAAAGGGGGGGGGCTGCTGATGAAGTTTTGACGATGGCTTTTTCTTTCTTTCAGGAGGCTTGGATTCATTTCGTCGGCCGGGAGAGCTCGTGGTGGGAGCCAAGTGGGAAGGGAGGGGTTTGGAACGATGTCCCTAACGATGATCTTTATGAAATCCAAGCTTGAGTTCTCCACTCGTTGCCTTTTGTGGTCGCTTAGGAAAGATGGGGGCACGGGATGGGAGGGGGATTTTGCAAAAGCCCAACCCTCCCTTCCTTCCCCCCATCTCCATTCCCAATCCCTTTCCTCTTTCTCACGTCGGTTCTCACGATTGAAAGGGTCGAGTTCATGTTTGCGAAAGGAAGAAGAAAATAGAGGATAAGACCACCTTTGGAAAGGACGTTAGAGGAGTGAGTCTTCGTTTTTTATTTTGGGGGGGGGGGGGGGGAACGTTGTTCTCGGCATGATCGCCACGACATACTGTCGAATCCATGCGATCCAAAAGTCCTTGGTTCTCTCTGTGTTCAATTTCGACGGTGGATGCAAAGCAGGAGGGAGAGGCAAAGCGATTGGACCCTCACATCAGCTGATCACAAGAAGAAAAATTCCTCCACCAAAGCAAGGTCACCTCTCCCAACTCCTACCGTGTCGGCGTCGGAAACTTGGAAGAAGGCCTGCCCTAGAGTTCCACCAATCCTGGTAAAAAAAAAGTTGCAGATGAAGAGAATGAAGAAGGAAAGAAAAAGAAGAGGAACAAGGTGGGATACAAGAAAAAAAATTTAAAAAAAAAGAGGTAAGACAGCCCTCGAGCCGTGGTTGAGAAAGTGTTCGAGACAGAGAGTCGGCATCCCCATCATCAAGTGCGTTCCACCTGTGTATGTGAGTATGAATGTATGTACAACGGAATCGTCGAGTGGGTAAGTGGAGCGGCGAACAGCTGCCGGCGAGCTCTTTCCCGATTTTTGTTTTTTCTTCAAACCCTTCCCTCTGGAAAAGAAGGGGCCCTGCTCTCTTCCTCTCCCTTCCCTTCCTCAGCTTCATTGCTTGCCGGCCCCTTCCAAGACCTCGCAGCTTCCCAGCTGCTGTGGACGGAATTCGATCGATGTCTCGGTGGCCTTGGCGGAAGCCAGAGTTTCGGAGGAGGAGGACGAGGAGCCGTCGAAGAAGCGATCCATCGTCGAGGTGGGCAAGTCGAATCCAAGTGGCTCTTCCGCCAGGTAGAGTCTCCTGAGCGCGTCCTCGGCCGCCTGGTGACACAAGAGTTCGTGTGAGAAGAAATTGAACAGGCATCACGTCAGTGAGAATCCCCCGAAAGAGATCGAAAGTGTTGGGGGCATGGGGAAAAAAAACTCTCTCTCACCCTGTACTCAGCCATCCTGATCGAGCTACCGCTCCCCTCTCCAAGCTTGGTCCTACCGCTCCAGACCCCGACGACAAAGACAGGACTGATGCTCAGCCTACCGGTCTCGGCGATCATCCTGCTTTGTGGGGGCTCCTTGTCGTACTTTGCGCAGGTCGAGCTAAGCACCTTTTTGGGATCTTGGAACTTGAGCAGCGGCGCCAGTGGAAGGTTCCTCGAGCAAAAGTGGTTGATGACAAACTTCCTCGCCGCCGAGAGTCCCTGCGACCGACGCGGACGAGGGATCCCGTGGAAGGAGAGAGAGAGAGAGAGAGAGAGAGAGAGAGAGAGAGAGGGGGGGGGGGGGGGGGGTTGGTCAGCCTGGCGAGTCAGGGGATGATGGTCCTCTGATTGGAGTAAAAAGTTGAGACCCTCCCCTCCCATGAGCACGTCTTCTTCTTTTTCTTCACTTCTCCAATGTTGTTTTTCTACCCTTTCCGTGCTTTCTTTCCATCCTCTCTTGCTTCCAGGACGGAATCATCTGATCCCTGATCACTCACGCATTCCTGGAAGATGGCACCGACCAAGGACCTCACGGCTTGAGCGAGGACGTCCTTGTTGAGCAGGGTCTTTGTAGGGGCTCGCGTCAAGCTGGCTTTGGATTCCCAGACCTTGGTTTGGACCTTTGCGTTCCTGTCCCATCTCAAGAGACCCTGGCCACCGAGACCCAGCTCGGATCCGACCTGAGCGAGCGTGTTTGGACCGACGTAGGCGGAAACGGCGGCCTTGAGGACTCTGGTGGGAAGGTGAGGGTAGCGGAGGTGGAGGAACTCGGTGGAAAACATTCCCATGAGCGAGTTACCGAGCGTGGAGAGGGCGCCATTGTGCAGGGAGGAGAGCTGAGTGAGGGGAAGGTACTGGGCGGCGTCGAGAGGGTCTTGGCTCCTCTTGACGAGACCCGAAGCGGAGAGGGACTCTTGGTTCTCGGGCTGGCTGGCGACTTGATCGAGAAGGTTTGGGAAGGACGGGTGGGTGCAAGCCTGGTAGACCAGCTGGATCCTCCTCGATCGGGTCTCGGCGTCGAGGTCGGCTGGCAGAAGACCGATCCTGGCGGCAAGCGAAGCGAAAGCGGAGAGAGGAGGGGGTCGGATGGCCGCGTAAAGGTCTGGCTTGGTCCTGGCCAGGGTGGGTAGGTGGACGGAAGGCTGCTGTGCCTTGGAAGCGGTGGGCTTGGGGACAGGCAGCGGTGTGGGTGTCGACTCGGCGGCTCGGAGGCAAGAAGAGGAAAAGTTTCTTCGAGCGTCTGAGACGAAGTTGGAAGATTGAGTGGAAGGCGAGGCGGGAGAGGAGCTGGAAGAAGCGACTTGTCGGAGGATGGAGGTGGATTGCGACTTTAGGTTGCGGGTCGCACCTGCCGCTGCGAAGTTGAGCGACCTAGAGGAAGACATTGCGACCGAGATGGGATGAGGGATACCTTGTGACAGGAAAAGGTCACAAAGATGAGGAAGTGAGAGGCGAGGAGAGGGGATCGGAAGGGGAAGAAGAAGAGATGGAGGTGACCTGGAGGGATGATGATGGTGGTGATTCGAAAGGGCTGGCCGCGGTGGGAAGAGGTCGGTAAGAGGTGGGGTTGAAAACGAGGCACAGGTGAGGAGGGGGAGGGAGAGGAGGAAGGAGCAAGAGGAGCAAGAGAATGGTAGTGGTTGGTCTTGGATCTGATCGTCTACACCTTCTCGTACTCGCACTCTGACAAGGCGAAGAAGAAGAAGTGAAAAGGCGGTTTTGGGGGGGGGGGGGGGGGGGGGGGGGGGGGGGGGGGGGGGGGGGGGGGGGGGGGGGGGGGGGGGGGGGGGGGGGGGGGGGGGGGAAGGAGGCCAAGTCGGGAGCGAAGACGAGGAGAAGCAAGAAGAAAAAAAATTGAAGTAACGATAGAAGATGGGAAATAGAAAAAGTGGAAAGTCGGGAGTTCAAGATCTGAAATCGAAGAGGGTGAGATCGGCCATCATCGGTGGGTTGGGTCGGATCACGTGAGCTTCCCCCGTCCAGCGTCTTCGGATGGTGTAAATCCAAGCTCTACCAACTTGGCTCTTGAGAGAGGGGTCTGGATTCGAGATGGGCGACAGCCTTGGACGTTATGGGCATGTCGAGCGGCCGATAGAACCTGAACACAGAACTATTCCTCATCCTAGGGTCTGCGTATGAGCATGCGAGTAGAAGATGGCATTGTAGACGGTAGGTGAGAGGTGGTGGTTTCAATCCCCTCTCTGGTACGCTCAGCGTCGTGCGGCTTGGCTCTCCAATTCCCCTCTCCTCTCCTTGTCCCGTGCGGGAAAGGGAAAGTGGAATAGGAAAGGGAAAAAAAAGGTCACAAAAAAAGTGGAGAGCGAGCAAGGG
The DNA here is from genome assembly GCA_003144235.1 of Violaceomyces palustris. Classification (NCBI taxonomy): domain Eukaryota; kingdom Fungi; phylum Basidiomycota; class Ustilaginomycetes; order Violaceomycetales; family Violaceomycetaceae; genus Violaceomyces; species Violaceomyces palustris. The sequence goes on from KZ820218.1 coordinate 12,668, forward strand.
GGCTGGCGGCTCTCACCACCTCCAAGCCAGAGACGCACACCACGCAGACACAGACGCACACTCACACACACAACGCTTCTCTCTACCTTGCCCATCAAGGTACATCTCAAGCCATTCATCTGACCGGAGACGATCAGGTCATCGCTGCACAAGGGGAGCGGCTATCCAAGCCGGGATATCAGCCCAATCGCCGGCTCACAAGACACGCAAGCATCTCTCAAAGTCGGTCGTTCGCTTCCTTCCGCTGCGTGACCACCACCACGAGATCCATCCCCTCCTTGAGCGCATACAGGCTACCTTTTCCAACCTACTCTCCTTTCTTCCTACTACTCTATCCCTTCTCGTCTTCTCTTCGTCTCTTCTCTTCCTTCTTCTTCACCAGAGCCACATGGCCATCACGGCTCTCTAGCCCACCGCCATTCTCCTTTCCCTCCTTTTCGCCGACAACATCCCCCCCCCCCCCTTGGACTGCACTGACACATCTCCCTGCCATAGTCTCCCCCGACCACCGAAAGTACCATGGCGGGTCGAGTGCCAGCCAGGGTTCCGATGCCTGGTGGTAGATCACCGCCAACCTACAACCAGCATCAAAGCCAAGCCCCTTCTCATCACCAGCAGCAACAGCAGGCAGCCCAGTCTTCGGCGGCGACGCAGGATGCTCTCTCAGTCATCCTGGTCACCGCCGGGTACGACCACTCGATCCGTTTCTGGGAGGCCTGGTCAGGCATCTGCTCGAGGACCATCCCTCACAATGACAGTCAGGTCAACAGGCTGGCCATCAGCCCGGACAAGCGCTTCCTTGCCGCCGCCTCCAACATGCACGTCAGGCTCTACGACTGCAACGTCTCCGTCCCCCCTCCCGTCGGACCCGGAGGCGTCACTCAACCTCAGCAGGCTGGCGCCAATCCCGTCGCCACCTTTGACGGTCACCAGGGTAACGTCACTTGCATCGCCTGGCATTGCGACGCAAAGTGGCTCGTCACTGGCGGCGAGGATGGAACCCTCAAGATCTGGGACACCAGGTATGCTGAATCCCCCCCCCCCCCCCCCTCGTGAAGACCTACTTTTCACCCACCATCTCCTCTCCTTCTTTGCGTGTGACTTGGCGTATCATCCCTGACGGCGTCCAACCCTCTCTCTCCACGTTGCCGCAGGACGGCGAGGCCACAGAGGGTGTACGACCACCGCGCGCCGGTGAACGACGTCGTGATCCATCCTAATCAAGGAGAGCTCGTCTCTTGCGACCAAGCCGGTAGCGTCAAGGTCTGGGATCTCGGGGAGAATGGCTGCAGTCACGAGCTGGTACGTCCGTGTGACTCGGAAGAGGGCTCTCCCTTTTGCTTTTTTTTTTCTTCTTTTTTTTTCGTTTTTCCCATTTCTGGGCCTCGAGCGACCACACCGCTCCCCCTTCCCCAAGTCCCCTCTTCCTCTGACGCATTCCATTCCCTTCCCTTCCCTCCTCTGCCCGTCCTCCTCGTTCGGCACCCTCCCCTCCTTTCCTCGCCAACAGGTCCCTGAGGAAGAGGTGCCGATCCGATCCGTGACAGTGGCCTCGGACGGCTCTTGCCTGGTCGCGGGGAACAACAAGGGAAATGTATACGTGTGGAGGATACAAAATGGAGCTTACGCGGCAGATGGTCAGCCTCTAGCTCCGGGCACCGGTGGGGGCGACTTTACCGATCTCCAGCCGGTGACCAAGTTCCAAGCACACGAAAAGTACCTGACTAGGTGTCTTCTCAGTCCTGACGTGAGGTATGTAGGAACTTCCTTCCTCCATTCAACCTTCACTTCTTTGAGGGGGGTTGCACATCCAACAATCCCATGGACTGACATTTCTACGTTCTCTCTTCTTGCTCGCAAAAAAATGCACGGCAAAGGCACCTGGCGACGTGCTCGGCAGATACCACGGTCAAGATCTGGTCGACATCAAGATACGAGTTCGCGCTGGAAAAGACGCTGGTCGGGCATCAGAGATGGGTTTGGGATGCGGCGTTCAGCGCTGATAGCGCGTACCTGGTGACCGGTGAGCACACACCCACACACGCACAGAGAGAGAGAGAGAGAGAGAGAGAGAGAGATGGCGGGTCTTAGGGAGAATACTCGATGCTGAAGTGAGCTGACCCTCTCCTTTCCCCGTTCCTCTCCTTGCTCGGATGGTCGAAATGATGACGATGACAACCGCACTCGGCAGCTTCATCGGACCACGTGGCAAGGTTGTGGGAGTTGGCTTCGGGCGAGACGGTCAGGCAATACAATGGCCATCACCGGGCGGCCGTCTGCGTTGCGCTGAACGACTCATCGCTAGGAGACCGATAAGCCTACTCTCCGCTCTGTCTCCTTGTCAACCCCCCCTTTGCTCCTTTACTGGCCGCATGCGCTTTGCGGTGGAAAACCTAAGAGCAATTATGGACCAAAATTTCAAAAAAAAAAAAATGAGAGGGATGGACTGGACTGTGTCAGATTTGGAGGCTGTAGAATTGTTTCGAAGACTCATGACTGTGACACTCTCTCCCTACCTCTGCCTTTCTCTGCGCGTATGCTGCGTAGTGGGGTTCAGAGGTGGGATGGTGGAGGGGAGCACGGCCGCAGTATGAGAGTGGGATGTGAGCGAATTACAAGTGGACTGAGATAGTGATAGTACTGGGATGAGGTTAATCATGGATGACAGCCTAGAAGGTGGCAAGTAAAGTCAAGTGAAATGCTTCGCGGGTGAGCTTGGATTAGAACCTCTTAACTGATGTGGCGTGTTGTAGTATCCCATCTCTCTTTTCGAAAGCGAGATTCTTCCCTCTCTATTCCTTGCTCTCCCTTGGACGCTTCACTCACGCGTACACGAGCCAACACCAACTCTGTTCCCAAGCAGGCGAGTGGGGTGCGCGCCAGCTAGTGATCGGAATTTCTGTCCAGGAGCTTCCTTTCACTTGCTTGCTTGCTTGCAGAGGCGGACTGACCGTGGGTTATGAGGTGAAGGGGCGGAAGGGGGGAAAACCCAGAGGCGGCGGCGGTGGTTGCCAAAACCAACACTTTTCATTCCTTCTTCTTCTTGGTTCCACCAAGCCGCCCCTTCTCCCACCCTCCCTCCCTCCCATCCCTACCCACTCCAGCTTGACGGCTGAAATCGAACAGCTTTACCTTGCTCGCCTTCAAAACTCCTCTTTTGGTCACCCAGGAAGGCTTCGATTCGCTCTCCTCATCCCTCCTCCTCCTTCTCCCCACCTTGCACCTATCACGCCTCACAGCACGAGCACGCATACACACACACACACACACACACACACACTCACTCACGCACACTCACGTTTACCCCACCTTCCCTTACCCACCTTCCTTTACCCACCTTCGGCTCACCTCGCAAGATGGCTGGGCAACAACCCGTGTTCGTCATGAACACTGGCCCGGAGAGGCAACAGGGGAGGAAGGCTCAGATCTCCAACATCACAGCCGCCAAGACCGTCGCCGATGTCATTCGGACGTGCTTGGGCCCAAAGGCCATGCTCAAGATGATCCTCGACCCTATGGGTGGGATCCTGCTGACCAACGACGGCAACGCCATCCTCAGGGAGATCGAGGTCGCTCACCCGGCCGCCAAGAGCATGATCGAGCTCAGCAGGACCCAGGACGAGGAGGTGGGTGACGGCACCACCAGCGTCATCATCCTCGCCGGAGAGATCCTCGCCCAGTCTCTGCCCCAGCTCGAGAGGGGGATCCACCCGGTCGTCATCATCTCGGCCTTCAAAAAGGCGCTCGCCAAGGCGCTCGACATCGTCGAGAGCATCTCGATCCCCGTCAACGTCAACAACGACGATGAGATGCTCGCGCTCATCAAGACGTCCATCGGCACAAAGTTCGTCTCGAGGTGGTCGGATCAGATGTGCAGGCTGGCGCTCAAGGCCGTCCGAACGGTCGCCACCATCGACTCGTCCTCCACCTCCTCCGACCCCTCCAAGACGGTCGACATCAAGAGGTACGCGCGCGTCGAAAAGATTCCCGGCGGCGAGATCGAGAGCAGCCGCGTGCTGGACGGTGTCATGCTCAACAAGGACGTCACCCACCCAAAGATGAGAAGGAGGATCGAAAACCCGAGGATCATGCTGCTCGACTGCCCTCTCGAGTACAAGAAGGGAGAGTCGCAGACCAACATCGAGATCACCAAGGAGGAGGACTGGAACAGGATCCTCCAGATCGAGGAGGAGCAGATCAAGCTCATCTGCGACAAGATCGTCGAGTTCAAGCCCGACCTCGTCTTCACCGAGAAGGGCGTCTCGGACCTGGCGCAGCACTTCCTCCTCAAGCACAACATCACCTGCATCCGAAGGGTGAGGAAGTCGGACAACAACCGGATCGCCAAGGCGACGGGCGCGACCATCGTCAACAGGGTCGAGGACCTTCGCGAGTCGGACATTGGCACAAGGTGCGGGCTCTTCCACATCGAAAAGCTCGGCGACGAGTACTTCACCTTCCTCGAGAAGTGCAGCGAACCCAAGGCCTGCACCATCCTTCTCCGAGGGCCCTCCAAGGACATCATCAACGAGATCGACCGCAACCTGGCGGACGCCATGTCGGTGGCAAGGAACGTGGTCTTCAACCCTTCGCTCGCGCCGGGCGGTGGCGCTACCGAGATGGCCATCGCGCTGGGGCTCTCCGAGTTCGCGAGGGAGATGGAGGGCGTCGAGGTGGGACCCATCCGCGCCGTCGCCGACGCCATGGAGGTGATCCCAAGGACGCTGATCCAGAACTGCGGCGGCAACGCGATCAAGGTGCTGACCACCTTGAGGGCCAAGCACGCCAACGGCGAGCACTCGTACGGCGTCGACGGCGACACGGGCAAGGTGGTCGAGATGAAGGAGTACGGGCTCTACGAGAGCGCGGCGGTCAAGATCCAGACGCTCAAGACGGCCATCGAGGTGAGTGAAGGCCCCGTCCCTTCTTGTCCCTTGATCCTTCTCTTTGTGTGCTGACACCCACCCCCAACCCCCTTTCTTCTTCGTCTTGCCCACAAACCTCCCTACAAACCTCCTCCCAGTCTGCCTCGCTTCTACTCAGGGTGGACGACGTGGTGTCGGCCAGGAGGGGACGTCAGCCTGGGGGCGGAGCTGCGCCAGGGGCTCAAGCGCAAGGAGGAGGTGGAGAGATGGACATGCCTGCCATGTGAACGGCGAACAAGCAAGCGTTCTGACTCGACACTCTGGGGCGGGGGAGGGTGACTCGGAGGTGGGCGAGGGAGGAAAAGCAGGCTGGACGAGATCACGGAGTGGGGATCGGAAAGACGGTGGGATGGTCGTGGGGAAAAGGAGAGGAAAAGAAAGGGGACAAGAAGCATTCACGTTTGTCTGAGCATCATGCCAACCTCTCTCCCTCTCTTCCTCTGTCCCTCTCTCTCACTCTCTCCCCAGGCTCCCTACCTCCCTATTTCATCT
>KZ820219.1:0-10998 GCA_003144235.1 Violaceomyces palustris
CGACGACTACAGGATTCGAACCTGTGCTCCCAGGGGGAAGAAGATCAATTATGAACAACAAGATGTTCTAATCTACCGCGATAACCACTCCGCCAAATCGCCTTATTGAGACTTCCACTATTAGCAAACGTACACTACCCAACCGAATCAATCGTACCTCAAGCAAAAGAAACCCCCTCCACATCTCCTCCAAGTCCGCTGGTAAAGTCCGTGGTCACGGGGGAACGAGCCCCAAGCTTCCCGCACACTCCCCCTCTGCATCCATGCCCCTCTCCATCCTCCCTCCCTGTCTGAGGCAGGTGTCGAGCGACAATGGTGGCCAAACGTCTCCTCCATGAGGGGGGGCAGAGGAGCGGAGACTTGGGTTGGGGGAAATGGGGTAGAAAGGAAGGAATGTATGCCACACCACCCTACCTCCTCGTCCGAAGTCGATAACCCCCCCTCTCACCTCCCTCCAAAGTACGTGCAACCCCTCTTCCTCCGGAAACCGCACAAAAAGATGTCCACCCTTCAAGGTCAAAGCTTCAATCTCGAGATGGTCTCCAAGGTCCTCGAACAAGAGTGAGTTTCGACCTCAATGCGAGCATTCAAGCGTCCCCATCGTTTGCCTCCCCCCCCGCTCCGACAGTTCCAAGAAGTTGATCTGCTGCACCTGCGGAGCCCAGTACTCGCAGGAGGATCCTAGCAAGCTCTTCCCTCCAAACTCTTGCATCATCTGCCTCGACGAGAGGCAGTACGTGGCTCCCGGAGGTCAAAAGTGGACCAACCTGGAAGAGCTCGAGTTCGGAGAGGGTCGTCTGGACTTTGAGATGGTGCCGGAACCGAGCGAACCTTGCATCCTCAGGCTCAAGTCCTTCTTCAGTGGCGGCGGCGGCGATGGCGACGGCGCCGATCTTCCGTCCTCCCCGGTAAGGAGAGGGGGTTGGAGGGATACGGTCGGGATCGGTCAGACCCCGATCCTCGTCACAACGACCAAGGGGATCCTCATCTGGGACTGCTCGGCCCTCTTCACCCGAAACCTTGCGAGTCGGATCCTTCAACTCCAGCAGAGCAGCCGTCTACCCTTCCTCGGCATCTTCGTCTCCCACCCCCATTTCTACAACTCCTCCCTAACCTGGGCCAAGGCTCTCTCTACCAAGGTCCACATCTCCTCCCTCGACAAGGAGTGGTACCTAAGGGGTCTTTGCCAAGTCTCGGACGGACTCTACTCTCTCGTCGACACGGCCAGGGAGGACTTCAGTCCGGAGGAGAGGTTGGACATCCAAGCCTGCAGCGAGCACGTCGTCGCTTGGGAGGGGGACGTGCTCGAGGTCGTCCCAGGTGTCAAGGTCCTACGGTGCGGAGGTCACTTTCCTGGTTCCTCCATCCTCGTTTGGGACAGGGACCTCACCCCCGGTCACGACACCACCTCCCAACGTGCCGGTGATGGGAACGCAAGGCGCGGAGGCGTCGCCCTTTGCTCCGACACCTTCATGCCTTGCCCCGACGGCAAGACCTTCAGCTTCATGTGGTCCTACCCAAGTGAGTCGTTCACTGTACCCTTCCCTCTCCTCCTCTCGACCACCCCGCGCCTCCCCTTCTTCCTCTCTCCTTTCCTATCTGGACCTTTCTCACAAAATTGCTTTAATCATCTTCCTCCGGGCAATCCCATCGCGCGAAAAATAAAAAAATAAAATAAAAAACCCTCGCCTAACATCTCCCTACTCCCCAAACCCCAAGACATGATCCCCCTGAAACCCAAGGACGTGGAAAAGATCTGGCAATCGGTCAGGCCGTACCCCTTCCAAGATGTGTGAGTGGGGCGTGGAAGATCGTGAATCAGACGCCACCTTCTGACTCTCTCTCTCTCTCTCTCTCCCCCCCTTTCCACCCCCTCCCAACTTCATGGCGACTTTCACGTCCTATGGGATTCGATCCACAAAAGCATCGGTGGCGTAAGTAGAGGCGGGTTGAAATGGAGAAGGAACCCCCTCCCATCGAATCCAATATAAACTAACTGAATCCCCAAACCCACCCCCCCAAAAAAAAATCAGTGGCCAGGAAAAGCCATCCTAGGCTCGTCTCACGAAAAGCTGAGGATCTCGGCTTGCAACTTTGTCGAGATGGAAGGTTGGGACCCGACCGGTTTCGACTTCTCCTACCCTTGAGTCTTCTCTCCAGATCCGAGTTCCGAGTGCCTTCCCCCTTCCCTCTCTGCCCCAAACGGGAAACGGGTTGGGGGAAGGTCAGGACCGCGCCAAACTCGTCCCCCATCCTTCCACTCGATTGTACTGTACCTTTTCGATTCTTGATCGACAGCAGAACCCATCTCCATTCTCACCTCTTCGGCAATGCGATCGCGTCGACAACCACCCCATCACACTGTTCGGTAGGAGGGCATGATAAGCCGTTGTTCACAGGGCATGAGATTAGAGGTGTGGGAAGGGATGCCAGTCCAGGGGCCAAGAAGAGGGGGGGGAAGCGTATTAAATCGCAGCTTTGAAAAAGGTATATGCAAATCGAAGTCGAATATGGGTCCGTCCCAGGATGGAGGATTAGGAGCGCGTTTAGAATACAGGCACGGGACGGATCCGAGCTTTAGTCTCTTAAAGGTTCGGCGCCTACAGGCGTATTATCAAGTCGTGGAGGAGGGGACCGCGAGACGCTCAGCGTAAGGGGGGGGATGCATCCCTCCCGCCCCCGCGGAAGAGGTTCAATGGTGGTGAGCGGCAGGATGATCACCGCCAACTTCGTGCTTCATTTCAAAGCCAGAGGGCGGTGGGGGTGCGTACGTGTGCTGGGGATTCGGCCCGCTCCAATAAGAGCCATGTCCATGCCCGTCTCGAAGGTCCGGTTGACCCAGACCGACAGCTGCGGGAGGAGGAGCCGGGTAGGCTCCACGCGCATCGTTGTCCGCCGCATGTTTCGTCGGGGTCCATCCGTACTCGGTCGAGTCGGCGCCGTGTTCCTGCGGGGCTAGGTGTTCGTTGTGATGGCTCGGGTGCAACTCTCCGTGAGGTCCCGGGCCGGAATTGAACGGAGAAGAAGTGGACCAGGCGCCGTCACTCGAAGCCGAGTGAGATGGAGCGACCGACGGAGTAGCCTGGTTCGAGAACGGCATCGAGAAAGTGACACCGCCGTGGGAAGCCGAGCTGTGGGCTCCATTCATGTGATGCGAAGTCAAGGCACTAGACCTGTGGTCCGCGTCAGAGTACCGCTTGGCCCAGTTGTTGCCAGACTCGTGTCCCAACACGTCGTGCTGCGAATGAGCGTAGTACGAACCCTGGGAGGCCATGCCACCAGAGCCTGAGGCGGCGCTGCCTCCCTGCGATGCGCCGTTGCTCGAGTTTTTCTCCGAACCGTCGGCCGGCGCGCCATTCGAAGACGATGCAGGAGCACCGGCGGAGGTTGTGGTCGCAGCTGCGGCGGCGGCCGCTGCCTTGTCCTTCTTCGTCTTCTTCTTCTGAGGTTGGTCTTCGTAGTGGCAGTCACGTTTGCCTATCCTGCACTGCTTGCAAGGAGTGCCATCCTGGCTACACTTGACCTTCCTCTTCCTGCATACGAGGCATCCGGTTCGGCTCCGCTTGAACTTTGCTCGCCTGGCTGGGCCTGGACCCTCTGGGATCTCTCCGTCCATCAGCATGCCACCCGGTCCCATGTGGGGTGCCATCCCATAACCCATGGCGGCAGCGGCATGCGCTGCCGTCCCCGGCGAACCGTAAGGGTAGGGGTACTGACGGCCGCTGATCGCGCTGCTGCTCATCGACCTGTACCTCTGGGGCGATAGGGGAGAAGCCTGGGAGGGGTCGTAAGAGTGGAAACCAGAGGCAGCAGTGTGTCCGTAGGGGGTTCGGGTTTGCTGAGAGTACTCGTAGGAAGATTGCTGAGGGGCGGCAGAGACGGAAGCGTGGCGGCCATGAATGCCGCTGGCTCCTGTACCCCATGGCCAGTGGCGACCGCTCGAGGTCTGGAGATCACCACTGCTGCCCTTCATGGCCTGCGGCTGGCTCCTTATCTGCCTTTCATCTAGGGAAAAGCGCCTCGCGTCGATCGCCTGGGCGGCCTGAGCGTACCTGATCTGCGCTGGCAAGGGCGGGGACTGCTCGTACATGTGGCCGCTGGTGGTGCCCGTCGTGTGCTGCGAAGAAGAACCGTCCAAGCTCGGGGTGTTGTTTATGCCAACCTGATCGAAGTGACCGTTCAAGGAGTAGATCGAGGCGTGTCGACTAGGCGGACCGCCGCCTAGGGCGGGAGAAGAGGGCGCCCAAGGACCGCCTACATCGTGGGGTGATGACAGGGACGAGATCGAGTCGTGCCTCTGGTGGGCCATCCCAGGAATTTGGTGATGCGAGAAGCTACCTCGATACCCGGGTGACGAGGTGATGGAAGATGAGCCGGGCGAGTGAGGTCGGTAGCTCATGCCGGGGTGGGCAGCGTTCTGCTCAGCGAAAGGCAAGCCACTAGAGAGGGGAGAATGGTGGTTGTCGAGGACGCCAGGGGCAGGAGGTTGCTGAGCATACAGGTCACTAGGGCCAGCTGAAGAGCCGTGGCTGTCGAAAGGACGAGCAGCTCGTGGCTCGTGGGATGCGTCCCCTTGGAAGAAGGCCGGTTGACGATCCGGTAGAGGACCACCACCGTAGTGGGTAGAGGCGTAATTGCTAGGCTCCATGTAGATGCTGAAAGGTAGAGCCGCAGCGAGCGGATCGGAACAGGTGTGAGGGGTCGAACGCAACAAGCCCAGTCAAGCATGAAGAGGAAAAGGGAGGTCAGCAAACTGGGGCCTGTACGGTTCCTTCACGGTGAGCATTGGCAATCAGGAATCTCGAGCATTTCCCAAGAGGTAGCTCCTCTGGATCCCTCGGACATTGCCTCGCACGATGGGGGCAGCGCTGGCACCTCATCATCCGAACGCCAGATAGGCCAGGACGCCGGCGTACGTGCCAGATGAGAGGAAGGAGCGACCAAACTTACTTTGTGCTCATAACAAAGTCTTTTCCTTCCCTTTTCTTTCTGGGTTCCCCTTTTCCTGCTCCGGGCGTTGCGGCAGAGAAGCTCTTCCGAGAGGAGCGAAAACTTGGGGTTGAGCGGGCCAAAGGCGAAGGGACGAGATCGAGTACCAGACGGATCGGAAGGTCTGCCGGCTCTCGTTTCGGTCACTTGGCCGCGGGAGGAACAACGAGTCGAGCGACCCGTTGAAAAGATGGAGAGAGCAAAAGCAGGGGGCGATCCGGATCTTTCCAGGTCGCTGGGGAGGCTGTTCGGTAGATGTAGGAACGGAACCGAACGTGACCTAGCGCTGGGTTGACTGGGAGAGCGAAAGGGCGTGGCAGGGGGTTGAGCGCGAGCTCTTTAGCAAGGAAGAAGGTCGAAACCGGTGGCGAAGGAGAAGGAAAGCGATGAGTTGAGAAGGAGTCCACCCTGCTGATCTTGGTCAGGCGAGTGAGAGGACCTGTGAGCTGGAGAGAAAGGTTTAGCGCGGACGATCAAGTTGGGGACGGAAGGAGGTGATGGGACGTGGTGGGCTAGCGAGGTGGGGCTGGGAAGAGGGACAGAAGGGAGGGGAAGGTGACGGAAGGGAGAGTGGGCGAAGGAGGGGGAGGGAGGTCAATCGGAGGACGGAAGCGAGGTCGAGAGAGGTGCGAATTGTAATATATATGTGCTCACGGAGCCTTGAGCGTGACATGCTATTTTCAGCAAGCGATGCTCGCCCTCGCCCTCGCCCTCGCCCTCGCCCTCGTCCTACGTGCAGGGGAAGGGCGGGAATGACAGGTTCGGGCACTTGAACAGAAGGAGACCTCACAGGAGCGACAGGGGCGGTGGGGGAGAGCAAGGCGTAAGACGCAGGACGCAAGAGGGACTGTGTAGGAGTGCGGTGAATGTGTGAGTGTTTGCTTGAGAGTGAGTGAGTGCGTGCGTGTGTCTGTGTGTGTTTGCATGTGTGCGTGTGTGGTTTAGGGCGGGGCGGAGGAGGCCAAGGAGAGGTCAGGAAGGAGACGAGGGGCAGGAAAGGAGAGCTGGTCGGATTGGTTCAGGGGAAAAAGAAAAAAAAGAAAAGAAAAGAAAAGAAAAGAAAGCAGGTCAAGGCCACAGTCGAGTGGGATTGGCAGAGGATATGGGCCTGGACTGGAAGGAAGGACGGGCATCATCATCATCATCATCATCATCGAGCGAGAGGGAGAGGAAGAAGGTGGAGAGACTGGGGAGGCAGAGGAAGAAGAGAGGGCGAGTGCATTGGAAAAACGGAAGCCAAGAGGGAGAAGAGTGTGTAGGAGGACGTTCACGCTCATTCTGATTGTCCGGCGCCCGGCGCCAGGCCCAGGTTCTGCTTGCCTCTCGCCCCCTCTCCTTCGCCTCTCCCCTCGCCCTTTCCCTTCTTCCCTTACCCCTCCTCCTTCGCTCGCATCAATCGCCTGTCATCCACTTTCGTTTCTCCCCCCTCCCCCCCACTCTCCTTCTCTTCTTTCGATTCCGTGATTCCGCCCGTGGTCCAGTTCTCTTGCCTCCCATCTCTCTCCCCATCGATTCGATCGATATCCTCGCACCGTCTCTGCTTCCCCCCCCCCCCCTTTCCTCCTTCCATCTCTGATCATGGATCGATCTCAAGGGCGAGTCAAACTTGACCAACCCACCCTTGGTGATGGCATTCGAAATCCGGAGGGAGCGACGGCCCCTCCCCCCACCAACGCACGCACTCGGTGATTTTAATAGAATGGTTCGAATCCCACCCAATATGGAGGGGATAGGAGAAAAGGAAAATAGTTACGAGTGTGAGAAGTGGTACGACTCTGAGATCGTGCGCCATCTGTGTACGGGTGTGAAGCTCTAGTACACAGAGGAGTGAGTTGTATTCTAGTTCTTTCTGCTCGCCACTCGGAAGAGGTGCGGTGTGTGTGGTGAAGCCCCAACGCAGCCTTCCCACCTCTGTGCTCGAGGTGTGCACTGTTGTAGATACGCACATTCAAGATTGTGAGAGAGACACACCTACAACCTCAACACACAGGTAAGTCGCACGCACCGAGTGTGAAGAACGAGCGAAACCGGATGTTGGCTGGGCGACCGAGTTTCAGTTTGGAAACGGCTTTCAACACCCTCTCCCTCTCCCCCCGAAACTAGCCCCCTTTCTTTTTTCCCCTCCAACCCCCTCTTTCGTCTGCTTTCTCTGGTGATGGAAGGGGGAAGGGAGCTAAAAATAAATGGGTTGGAATTCGGATTCCGTCTCCTCGTTTTGTAATCCGTCCCAGTCGACCAAGGGGGGTCGTGAACGCTAGGCAGGAATGACTTGTGACTCGGCGGGGAGGATAGCGGAGGGAGGTGGGATGATAATCATGTTGATTCATGTGAAGATGAAAGCAGAAAGAAAGAAGCCTTTGGGATGGCGAATACTCCGAAACTTGGGGGAGGGGGGGAAAGGGGAGAGGGAAAGAGGAGAGGGGAAGAGGAGAGGGAAAGAGGAGAGGGGAAGAGGAGAGGGATGAGAAATGAAATCCAACAGACGGTTCTCTGTCATTCCCTCACTCTGTCCGTCTCAGGGGGAGGGGGGGGGGGGGGGAAGAGGCTCGAACGCTCCCTCCCAAGAAGGCCTCCAGAGAAGCGATTACGTATGTGCGGAACGAGGGAGGAGCGAGGTTGGTTGTCCAGTCTATTTGGTGCGTGCATGCATGCATGCATAGGGCTCAAACCCACCCAACCAACCAAACCCCCCTCGAATTACGTACACGTCGAAAAAGTCTTGGAAGAGCGTGTGAGGCGCGTGAGCAGTCACGATTATTACGAGTTCGGAGCGGGGCGAGCAAGAATACAAAACGGGTTGGGCGACGGAAATAGAAACACGGTGCCGTGACCAGAGGGGAAAAGGGGTGGGGGGGGGGGACTATTTCGCTCAAACATGAGGCGGAATGATGGGGGAGGAGGCCAAGTGGTCAAGCAGCTGTCCCACACTCCCTCAAGAGCATTCACATCTGTGATTGGGATCCTGATCGTGTCTCACGAGAACGTAGCAACCGCATGCTCCAGACGTTCCCTTGGTTGGCAACAGGCGGAATCCCTCTGCAAGAACAGAAAACAATAACAATCTGCATTAGGCTTTTCGGATGTGAATTCCCCTCGCTCCATTTCACCTCTTTCCCCCGGCAAGTAAGCCCAGCTCCATACCTGCCACATATGTGGTCACGCTTCTAGCTGCATATGCCGTTCGTTCAATTTCGTTGGAGCAACTCAGGCTCACTCTCACTTCAACACTCGGGTCCTTTTTCAAATGACACTCATCACTTTGACCCTCCACACGAAAGCTCACGATTCTTACTTGCCTTGGTTCCTTCTCCAGAATCATAAATGGTAGAATCGATTTCGCCACCCCTGGATTTCATTAATTAAACAAACGAAAGTCGAAAAAAAAAATAACAAGGAGAAAGAAGAAAGAATCCGAACGGCGAACCACAACCAGAACCAGGAACGCTGTGACTTTTCACCGTTGGATTCAAGTGCCGACCCTTGGTTTTTCCTACTCCCCTGCCCCTCCCCGCCTGTGCAGGATCAGAATCAGAATCCGCGCGCCCCGTTCGAACAGAGAGGCCACCCGTCGAGTCTAGGGCTTGATAGAAGGAGAGTTGTGGTCCAATCCAGAACAGGCAGGACGGAAAGCCCCCCCCCCACCTAAGGGATCGGAGCCCGAACGAGTCACGAAAGCATCAACGCAGTGCAACCCAGAGAATGGGTAAGGGCCGCTTCACCTTCTAGAGAGCGCGCGCCGCTCTCTCGTCGGCGACAAGATGGACGAGCTTCGCGCTCCCCCCTTCGCATTTGAACGCACATCGGATTTTTGTAATGTTTCTTGTTCCATCCCCTTTCGAAGCTTTTGACGTTTGGATACCCACCTTCCTCACCTCTTTCCCTCCCCTTGATCAAGGGAGGAGGACGGGGGGTTGGATTACAAGCAGGCTTGGGGAAGGAATCCACCGGCCACTCTGGGTCGAAGAGTTGCGGGTCGTAGTTGCGTGTGGGTCTTGGAACGACCCAATCGGAAATCGCCAACCTGGCCAAATGGCTGAAAATGGGCCAAGGCGACCCAACGATTAGAACAAACAAAGTCGGGGGGAGGCGACCGAACACGCACCCACCAGACAGAGCGAGCCAAAGGTTAAGAAGTTAATGGTTCAATCGAACGTTGGATGTGTGCGTGACCTTGTTTCCCAGGTGAAACCGCATGTGTCGAGCATCCGTGCATTAGTGTCATTCTTTTCCCCCTTCCCCTTTCTCTCCCTCTTCTTCTTCTTTTTTTTTTTTTTTTTTCCAACTCCCCCTTCCCCTTCCTCCTCGTCAAGCCTTTCTGTTCGGAAGTTGGCCTTCCCTCTTGCCTTATCGAACCAACCCTCGTCCATCCTCCCCGAAAGAAGGCTGATTCGGAAATCGAGTGAGGCGTTGGGTGTGGGCGTCGAGTTCGGGCTTGGAGGAGAGGGTCTCACATTTTCCATCGCTCCCCCTGCCCCTTCCCTTCCTTGTTCTCTCACTCAACTGATTCCCGAATCACCGGAACTACCTTGCTTGGTTTGAAGAGAAGCGGCTCTCACATCCTGTTGGAGATGGAAAGAAATAATCAGAATGATTGGATAATAACTCATCAAATTAGAGTAGAGAGTGAAGCAGATGGGGATGCGAGATTGTAGGCTACCGTGGGACTGTCGGGCGAGTAGCGTTTTGATAGGTGATAATCAGAGATTGTAGTGAGAGAGGATCACTACAACAAACCTACTTATCGATCACGAGCGAGTAGGATGAATCTAGACGTCAAAGTTCGTCGCATAAACTCGAGCGGGAAAGGGGAGGGGTTTGGCATCGTTTCTATTCTCCCCCTCCCCTCTCCTGTTCACCGCATCTTTAATGATCTCGATCAGGTCTCAGCCTTGGAACAATGATTTCCCCCCAACCCCGCGTTCTTGCCGGTGGGATTCCTCGTAAAGCACTGGTTTCCAAAGTCCGAATGGAACCAAACCCAAAGTAGGGGAGGGTACCAGACTGATCCCGCATTCACGAGCGATGAAAGGTGTACCAGATCTTTTTATTTTTCAGGGAAGAGTTTAGATGTTCCCTCTACGTTGAAGAGTAATGGCATCCCAGATTTCCTTTTTCCCTATTGGCCGATTCCCCTGTGCGTCCTCCCTCACCTCTTCCATTTTCCCCTTCGAACTCAACCGCGAATGTAGAGTACAGAAAGGGTTGGTTGAAAGGGCCCATTAGAAAAAGAAAGAAGGAAGAAAGGGAAAAAGAGGTGAAAGAATCGAAGGAGGTCAGACATGGAAACTCGGAAGGAACAGGTGATGGGGGAAGATTCACCGAACTCAGGAGGTGCATCGAAACTCTCGCATGTTCTTGTGCTTCATTTACAGTCATGAGTGTTTGAGTTGGGTTGGATGGATTTGGGGGACTCTGAATCGTACGAGAATCGATCTTGAGACTTGAACTTTCCTTGGTTCCCTCCCCTCCCCTCCTCCTCTTCCTACCCCCTTTTCCTTAGCTTGGTTCCTTTCGAATGTCACTCTGCCCGGGTAAATCTGTGAGTGAGAAAGAGAGAGAGAGAGAGAGAGAGAGAGAGAGTGAGAAGGTGGTCCACCCATACCAAAGCTAGACCACATGATTGGATTAGAAACAAGAAACAAACCCCGCCCCTCGCTCCTCTCGCTCCCCCTTCCGTCCCATTTTAGAATTCATGGAATGGAAGAATGAATCATCTTTCTTGTGCAGACCTCGGACGGGAAGGGGGAGGGAGAGCTAGACTGGGTGGGGAACGAGGTTGGCCAGGCCTTTTCCTTCCACCCCCTCTCGAACGCCCCTAACAGAGACATGTTCAGTCCAATCACATCACCTAACGTACAAAAAACAAAACAAAACAAAACGTTTCCAAGAACATCAAGATCGATACGCACGATAGACGTTGGAAAGACGGAGTGGGAAAAAAAAAAAGATCCGTCGGAGACAAAATGTGGCCCCTTGGGGGGGGGGGGGGGGGGGGGGGGACGCCGATGG
>KZ820220.1:0-13662 GCA_003144235.1 Violaceomyces palustris
GGGGGGGGGGGGGGTGGTGGAACCGTTGGGGCTGCACGTCTTGGCGTAAACGAACCACCCCCAGCGAGGACGGAAGGGAAAAATTCCAAAGGAGGAAAGGATAGCCACTCCTCTCATCGAGGAGGGCCCTTCCACCGTGAGGGATGGAGTAAAAAATGAGAGGGGAAAGAACGTTGGGCTCTTGGCTTCCCCCTGTGCCGAAAAGGCGGAAGTAAAGCGTGCTGGGCAAGGCAGATGCTTAGGTGACCTGTTTTTTTTTTTGGTTTTTTTTTTTTTCCCTTTTTGGGACCCTGCTTGCTTGGAAGCAAGGCAGAAGAAGACCAAACGAGAAAGAGAAGGGGAAAAATGCTCGAAAGAAAGACGACGACTATGGATGTGTAAATCATCCTTGCCTTGTCAAATTCAGCTTGGGGGGGGGGGGGGGGGGGATGGCACGATCTTGGGCTGGAGCGGGGACAGCTATGGAGAGCTTGAAGGTCGGCAGGTCTAAGAAAGAAACGAAAAGTACCCAGCGGGGGTTGAACCGGTGGGTCTACATTGAGACATACAGTACACACCTTCAAGCCAATCGAGGTTCCTTGGATCGAGATTGGGACATTCGGCTCTCGAGGCTCTGTGTGACGAGAAGGACTAGCCAACGGGGGGGTTTACGAGAGAAAAGGAAGGAAGGGTCGAATTTGAAAAGAGGGAGGTCAGGTTGCCGTAGGGAAAGGGCAGGAATGGTGGGTACGTTTTCGGGGGGGTGGAAGAGAGAAGGAGGGAGGGGGAGAAAGGTAGGGTAGAGGAGGAAAAAAAGGTGGAAGGGTTGCGAAAAGGAAGAAGAATTTCATGACCAACGGCAATTAGCTTGCTTCCAGCCCTCCGCTCTCTCTTTAGGTCCAGCCAACCTGAGACAAACGATGTCTGAGCAGACGTCAAAAAAAAAAAAAAAAAAAAAAATCCATATTCATCGTTCAAACTACCCTTCACCACTCCGACCAACATGTGCAAGATCCGCCCCCCTTTCCTTCTCTCCAAAGTTCCCCCCCCATCCTTCATTGTAAGCCAAAAAGAATAAAGGGGAACGAGAGGCTCTGTTGGTGGGATCGGTTTTTGAAGATCAGAAATAAGAGTTTTCGGGGGAGCCGTTCTCGAAGATACACGATTCCACGGCTTTGCCTTGAGGAATGGGGGTTGGATTCGGCCATACCCACACCCTCCTCTTCAACTCGCCCTGCTGCACCAAGGTTTCCCCCGTTGTCTGGAGGGTCATCAACCCCGACTCCTTTCCCTTTCCCTCCACCTCGCTGTACTTGGAAGGATGAAGGGAGAGAGGGAGAGGGAGAGAGGGAAACCCCCCCGAATTCCATCATCCCGTGTTTACTCTGCACCTCGAAGATCTCTTCCCCCCCCCCTTGCATGAACCGGGTCGAACCGTTCATTTACGCGACAAAAAGGAAACGGGGGAAAAATCAGAGGCACCGCGCAGCCGACATCGTTCACGACTTCAAGTGATATCGAGATCGAGAAAGCCTTGTGGTTTGTGTGTGCGTGAAAGTAGGGAAATGATCTCATGGGTGATCCAAGGCGAACAAACTCCGCTCCATCTCTCTGGCTTCTCAGCTGATGAACAGAAGCTCCGCCTTCCCGCAAAGACGAGGCCCAGATCCAGTTGGGATCCAGTTGGGATCCAGTTCGAATCCCCCTTTCAAAAAACAGTGTAAAAAACATTTCGACTGATATGAGTGGAGTAGAGGAACTCTCACACCCCCAAGATGACAAGGGGGGAGGGGGAGAGAGGAGGAAAAGGAATCGTGCCTCGTTCGGGTTGCCTGACGTAAGGAATGTGGGGGGGGGGGGGAGGAATCTCGCGATCCTGTCACGTGACTTCGGGAGTAGGCGAGTGGAAACAGGAGGGGTCCATATCGTAGTGGGTGGGATACAAGAGAGGCAAAGCCACAAGGCGGGTATGTTGGCGAACCCCCTATGCATCATAACCTAACGGGATTCTTCACCGCATGACCGGAGACGTTCAACCACCGATCCCGATCATCTCCTTCTCTTCCCTGGAGAGTTTGCATCCCTCCCTTTGAGCTTCGTTTGGGGAGGGGTGGAAGGAAGAAACGGATCATACCTTGTGTTTCAGTAAACGGTTTTCCCCGCACACACAGACGGAGGGACACAAACTCACCGATTTCGAAGAGAGTCCTTGCCGATCTTCTGACCTCCTCCTCGTCACCACCGAGGAGCAGGAGCCCTGAAGGAGTCTTGGAGAGAGCCAGGATGTGTCTGGCCTCCTCCAGGCACTTTTCCGCCAGCTCCTGTCGGATGCTGCTCGAGGCTAGCACTGCGTCCCACATGGCTTTCCCCTACGGGTGTGAGAATAAGGGGGGGGGGGGGGGGGAAGGGGGGTCTAAGCCATCAATTCTTTTCGTCTCCCTCTGGCGCCGAAAATGAAGGAGGGGAAGGGAAGGAGGTCTGTACACTCGCCTCGTCTTTAAAGTCCAGGATGCTGGAGGGAGAGAAGGCGCAGATCACCTGAAGTCCCAGGAAGAGGTCAGTGGGGCACAGTTCGGTTTCCAAGAGGATCGTTTCCAAAAGGTTGACCACGGCGTCGGTGGTTGGAGGTTCGATCGAGATTGTCGCTCCCTTGTAGTAGCCACCCTCATCCTCGCGGCCCACGGAGGTGGTAGCCAAAGAAGCCTTGTTCGTCAAAAGAGGATCACGGCTCGCCATCGCCGATGAAGGAGAGACGCTCGTCGTCGTTGTCATCTTGGACGCCGTCGCCTCAAAGTCTGACACCCCTTGGCCGAAAAGCTTTGCCTCTTGTAAGGCCAAGCTCGCCAGGAGGTTTTGGATGCTGGGTAAGCCGCCGGCCCCCTCGTCGCCGCTCTCCCCCCCTCCACCATCTTGATCTCCCTCCTCCTCTTCTTCTTCCTCGCTGCCCCTAGAGGCCTCCTCCCCCTCGTCCATCGCCTCGTACATCGACAGGGCCCTCCTGGCCGCCTTGGCATTGCTCGCATGGTTCGTGCTCGCTCGGATGCTGACGGGCCTCGAGGAGCCATTCCTAGACGCCGTCGAGCCGCGCCTCCTGGGGAGCGGTCGTTTCAAGGGCGAGGCGGGTCGGAAGATCCTGGTGGCTGCTTCGATGGAACCCATGATGCCGTTGAAAAACGATGTGGATCTCAAGGACTCGGCTCGGGGGATGACGGCCTCCTCCTGAATCACCTTGCTGGTCTCCGAGTCTACTCGAGCCAGGATGGGAATGTCGGGCCAGGAGAGGTGGGCCACCGCCAGACGGTTGAGAAGCAAGAGGGCTCTCATCTTGTGGTGAGGGCTGGGGTGAAGGTCAAACCTCCTCAAGAGCTGCCTTGCTCCCGCTTTCCCCATCCTCGCAGCGAGGCCGGGATCTCGGTGCTCAAGCTGGCCCGTCTTAGCGGCCCGTTCCGAAAACCACGCATCGCGCTCGCTCCTCCTGACTCCTCTGAGCGCTTCCGACATCAGCAGTCCCGTGGCGCTCAGCTGAACCTTTTGCAGGAACGTTTCGAGGCCGACGATCGTCTGCGAGCTCTGCTCGTCGCCGTGCAGCAGTTCGGGGATGCCAGAGCCGAAAGCCAGAATGATACGACCGTCAACGGTAGATTCGACACCTTGGATCGCCGCCGACTCGGTCGGGAGGAAAGGTCGAGCCTGACTCGCCTCCCTCTGCCAGATTGGAGAGACAAAGAAGCGGCTTGCGTCGTCAACGATCGCTTGGAAAGCTGGATCGAGATCCCTCAGGTAGTTCTGGTACGGCTCTTCCAGCTTGAGGTCGTGAACACCAAGTTTTTGCATCCATTCGCTTCCCGACTCGACAGCCGCCACCCCCACCTCCTCTGTCCCATCGGCCTGGTCATCATCATCACCTGGGTGAAGAGCTGCTTCGAATTTCGCACGAGCTGTAGCGCAGGCCGTCATGACTTCGGGAGAAGTGCGAATCTCCGAAGCGTACCACGCCCTTGCCCTCAGTTCCTGAAGCCGGTTGTAGAGAGACCTGGCCTGCTCGACGAGCTCGGCCCGGTAGCTTTGCACGTCTGTCAGCCTGAGTCGGATCAGCCTTTCCCTTCGCCTCCTAGCTCTGTCCGCTTCCTTCAGAGGTGAAGCTATGTGGGCTAGCAGAGGAGCAAACTCTGCCGACGTTGCCATATCACCCGGGCGAGGCCTTCCGAACGAGACCGTTCCCGGTTCAACAATACGACAGTATTCCAGTAGGGAGAGCGTCCTCTCGAACAGGGCGGCGTCAATGAACTCGTGTTTGGACCTTGCTCTTGCTACAGCGGCTGACAGAAGGGCCGAGATGGAGGCGTTGCAATCCCTGGCGTGCCCTTTCCGGATCAAGGTCGACAGTCCCCTTCGGATCTCGCCGACGGGCAGGAGGGAGTAGTTGATGCGAGGATGCTGGCCAGGAGCGCTGTGGAATGTTTCGGGAGAGCCGACAGAGGGGGGGCCTACTGAAGGAAGGCTCCCGCCGGACGACGTGGCGATCAGTTTCCTCCTCATCGTGGTGACTCTCGAGCCGTTGGCCGAACTCATCGCGGTAGGTGACATTGTGGGCGTATCGTCGCCCTTATGGCTCCTGCCATCTGAACGCCTCGAGGGGATGGGGACGGAATTCGCATCGGCTTGATGGAAGTAGTCTTCGCCGCTGCCTTCAGAGAAAGGCGAACAGGGAGGGCTGTTCCACGTGGACACTTCACTAGCCTGATATACGCGATTCGTGCCAGTCGAGGAAGAGCCGACAGAGAAGCCCGACCCAGTTGTGGGGATGCCTTCTCGATGATGGGTTGCAGGATCTGACGAATGGACCGCTTTGCTGTAGGATGGCCTGCGCGTCGCCAAGGCGGCGACAGAGTTAAGGTCGGAGACCACAAAGGGCCTCTCGGTGGCCTTTCCACGTAGCCCGGTCTCCCAATCTGTGAGGTGACTCTCCAATGCCTGGACAGTCTGTTCAAGGAACACCTTGCCGTCCCTGGGGCGCCTGGCACTGTGTAGGACTGCGAAGCGACGTTGGTCATCTACAGGCCATCTCGCCGCAGCCTCGGCCACTAGACCGAGTTCTTTCAGCATCTTCTCGGTCGCTGCCTCCCTTACGATGCTGCTGGTGGCCGCATTCTTGGGGCTCGACACAGAGTCGGGAAGCTCGCTTGGGTCTCTCTTTATCTTCATGGCGTCTCTGATCGCATCTTTGATCCTGCACTTCTCCTCGTACACCGGCGTGAGCATTCCAACCAAGGAGAGGCTCTCATCGCAACCGATGGCAAAGGTCGAGAAAGTGTTGTTCAGGCCTTGGCCTTCGTCGGAACCTGAAACTTGAAGGCTCGCTGCTGCGACCTGGTTGAGGTTCCCGCCTCCAAACGAATTCACCAGGCGTCTGACCGAGGCTTCCAGAAGCAGCGACTGATTGTCGGTGGGTGATCCCTCGCCGCCGCCAGCAGGAACGGAGGTTCCAAAGCCGGTCACCTTGACCAAGGCGAGGTAGAGCGTCCGATGCAGATCGTTCAAAGCCATACAACATCTCGAGTCGGCCAGCCACACATCCTCCATTGCCTTGGCGATCGTGGCCTCCCGCTCCTTGGCGAAAACCCTGCGGGCAGAGTGGAAAGTCTCGACGGAAGCCTCTTGATCGAAGAGGTCCAGACGGATCGAGCTTGCACCCCAGAAAGCCTCGCCTCCTGAAACTCCCCTTCCGTATCTCTCTGGCCTTGTCAAAAGCTGACGTAGGTGCACAAAAGCGTACCAGCGGATGATGATGAGGAGTTTCAATTTGCGATGCTCCTCAGGGCAAGTCGCGGCCGGGAAGTGTATGAGCAAGAGGCGCCGGATCAGCGTCATTAGCAATGATCTCGACCCGAGTACGCTAGGATCCCGCGATGCGGAAGGCTCCTGGAACGATCGAGGTCGGTCAAAGTGGGAAGGGGAGCTGGGTTTGTCGGAAGTAGAGACCCTCGGGTTCCCTGTCTCTTCTAGCTGACCACTATCGTCCGACATAGCCCCATTCAAAGTGTCAGCTATCACCCTTGCGGCCTTGACAGCCAAGTGGTTGGGCATGAATGCACTCCGAACGCCACCCTCCGACCCTTCGGAACGGCTGGAAACGCGCGAGAGGTTGCCTGGCCGTGAGACAGCCTTTCTTCTCGTGGTCCTGGCGCTGTGGCCTCCTTCCGTCGGGACGTCTCGAGCAGACGCGGCGATGGCACCAAGTTTTGCTTGGGCATCTACTCGTTCATCGGAAGGGTTCGAGACGAAGGATGCCAGGACCGAGTCCCCGCTGCTGGCGGTCGAGGAAGTGGCCCGGCTCGTCTCCGAGGCTTTAGAGATGCTCGAAGCGTCCTCGTCCTCCTCTGGCAGCGATGGCGACCCGGGTTCCCTGGTGAGGAAGGCGAATCTGCTGGTGGACGCAGGGCTGGAAGAAGGGCTCCTCTTGGAAGCTTGGGGAAGCTCGATTACGCCCAGCAGCGAGCTCGAGCTGCCAGTGCTCGGCGAAGCTGGGGTCACGTATCTTGCAAGGGAGAGCGAAGAGGGGACTTTGCTAGGAGTGGGGTTGCCTCCATTGCTCGTCCGGACTGGATCTCTCCTGGGTCGCTTGGAAGGAGTCGCGTTCTTATCGTTCTCCGACTTGAGCTTGGATACAGCTGGGGTGTGTTGGCGGTCGTCGTGCAGCGATTCGGTCGCCGCTTTCGTCTGAGCAATGGAAGAGGCAGTGTTCCAAAGCCCGCCGATCGTTGTGACGCTGCCGTGAATGCTGGCGTTCCACAGGTCTGCAGCGTTGTTACCAAACGCAGCCAAAGAAGCACCGATCGGCTGCATATTGAGGTAAGGACTCGAGACGGATCGGACCTGGTTGCCCAGATGCGAGAGACTGGCACCCGCCGCAGCTAGGGGGCCTGCGGAGACATTCCTAGGGCTCCATGGTCCGAGCGGCAAGGGCTGAAACGAGACCTGAGCGTGATCCACTTGCGATTCGCAGGCCTGCTTGAGGTAGTCCAAAACTTCAAGCTCCAGCCTCGGGGAGGGTCTGAAAGCATCGCCGCCTTTTCTGGATCGGGCACCAGCCTCGGCCTGGTGCTCGGGCGGGAGCTCGAGGTTGATCGACTCGAGCGTGTCGAGGAGTTCTAGCAGGAGCCTTTCGCTGATTTCAGACCTGCCTGGCTCGGAGCCCAGAAGGTCCCGTGCCGCTTCGATGAAGATGGCCTCGGAAAAGAGGAGGACGCCTCGGGGGCCATGGCTTGCGGAGATGAGAGCTAGGATCGAGGAGTAAGATGGCGCGCCAGTGCTGCCACCAGGGAGGTGCTCAGATTGAGCCTGCTCGACGAAGCATCTGGCCGAGTGCTTGAGATCATTCATGCCAGCCTTGAGAACTTTGACCACCAGGTCGGCTGAAGGATGAGAAAGTTTTGGGCCGAGGTCATCATGGTCGGCGGAAGGATCAAGCCAGCTCTTGACAGATCTGGGCGGTGCAGCAGCGGCGGGCTTGCTTTTACCCTTTCCGTCGTCATCCTTGGGGGCGCCGCCGCCGCCACCGCCCAACCTCTTCCATTGGTTGGACTTGTTGGAGGGTGGGAGTGAGGTGTCCCACGACTGAGCTTGACACATGCACCACTTCCAGCTGCATTCGAAATCCTCCAGGGCCTTCGAGTGGAGCTCGGCAAAGCTGGAGACTTGCTCGCTGAGCGTGAGTCTGAGCCTGGCCTGGGAAGCCAGCTGGCTCGGCCTCGACTTGGAGGAGCTGCCGTGACCAAGGCCGAGACCGTAGTGGTGCCTCTTTTGGGACGCCCCAGCAGCTTGG
Organism: Violaceomyces palustris; assembly: GCA_003144235.1. NCBI lineage: Eukaryota > Fungi > Basidiomycota > Ustilaginomycetes > Violaceomycetales > Violaceomycetaceae > Violaceomyces > Violaceomyces palustris. Next base: position 7,805 of record KZ820220.1, read on the forward strand.
GTCACCGCCGGGTCAAGGGTCTCACGGCGAGGAGTATGGAGAGGAAGGCGGACGGAGGGATCGTGGATGAATTGACTGGTGGAGCATAGCTGGAAGCAGTCTTTCTCGAGTTGGATCCTCTTTGCCTCGAGGTGAACGATGGCTCTCTGGGCGATGGCCAGGGCATGGAGTCGGACCTGCAATGTCTGGGCGAGCTGGTGAGACTGTTGCTGCTGGGAGGTGGAACGATCGATGAGGGTGATGAGGCTGGAGAGCTCGTTCGACATGAGGATGAGCTCCCGGCCACGATAGGGATTCGGAAGGTGGGAAGGTGGGGGGCCGGGAAGAGAACGTTAGCTACGCCAAGCTTTGGTGAAAGCAACAGTTCACCCTTGTTTTCTCCTCGTTCGATGTGTTTGGTGTTCCACTTGGTTCTCTTGCATCAAGCCGGTGGGTGAGTGGGGGGGGGGGGGGGGGGGGGGGGGGGGGGGGGGGGGGGGGGGGGGGGGTTCACGCTTCGATCATGCGAGGAGGTAAGAGAGGAAGGTGGTGAGAAGAGAAGAGGGGAGAGGAGATTGAACGACCGAAGCTTTTGCGTAAAGAGATATCTGGAGTGAGTATGTGGGTGTATGCGTGTGTGTTGCTTCGAGTCGAGACGGTGGCAAGTGAGCGATGCTTGGTGAGGAATCCCAAATGATGGAAGCTGTCCTGACTACTTTTTTTTTTTTTTTCCTTTTGATCCTATCTCTCCTTCCCCTTTCCCCTCTCATCTGATCGTGTCTAGAAGGGGAAGGGAACCAGAAGCAAGTCCGAGTGGAAGGTGAGCTAGGGTTAGTGCAAGGAGGAGGAGGAGGAGGAGGAGGAGGAGGAGGAGGAGAGGTTCCGATGCGAAGGCGGCGAGTAAAAAAAAGTATTTCAAAAAAAGACTGGAAAAGAAAAAAAAAAAAAAAAAAAGTAACACGCTCTCCTCAGGACAGGGGCAATCCTGCCTCCCAACGTTCAAAGTCACGCGCAGAGAGAGAGAGAGAGAGAGAGAGAGAGAGAGAGAGAGAGAGTGCGGAGAATTCTTTTCCACAACCGTGACGCGCGCCATGTCCACTCAGACAAACACACGTGTGCTACATTGTATGACAAATCGGGAGGGCTTTCACAAGTGGAGATGGAGGGGAGAGAGGTGAAGACGAAGAGGAGGCGAGACCCGATACACAAGCAGAAGGTTTGTTCTGTAGAGCCTCTCCAAAGTAGTGAGTGGGCAATCATGTTCATCCGCTCAAGGGTCAACACACCCCTTCTCGCAGCCCTTGCCTGCCTGGCTCTCACTTAGGTAGGATGTATCAGCCTAAATCATGGGCGAAGACAAAGAGTTCGTTCGACATGGCAAGCTGATTTTCCAACCGTGATGGATCATTTCGTCATCAAAGGGTAAAAGAGGGGAAAAAAAATTGGTCACGGGGGGAAGGAAGCTCAAGTGAACAGGAGAGGAAGAGGGAGGAAAGAAAAACAATTATGAAAGGAGAGGAAAGAAAATGTCGAGGTCGAGCTTCGTCAACTTTGGAAAGTGTGGGGGATCATAAGAGAAGGGACGAGGAAATGGAAAGGGCCCGCAAAGGCCCCCGCGAGAGAGAGAAAGAGAGAGAGAGAGAGAGAGGAACAGTGTTCTTAGGCGTCCTCGGCACGTGGCTCCTGGGAGATGGCACCGTAGCCACCGCCGGATGGGCTGCCAGCTGGAGCGGCAAAGCTCTCTGGGATGAGGACGTGTCCCTCGTCAGGGATGCTGAGCACGAGCCAGAGACCCCAGATGGGCTTGGCGATCACGTCGAGGATGGCGAAGAAGAGGATCTCCTGGTCGGCGCTCAGCTTGCCAGAGCCCTCGCAAAGTCCGAACGCGACAGGGTAGAGCGACCAGACGATGATCAGGACGAGCGAGATCTGGTTGTAAAGACCGCCCACCTTGGGTCCGCGCAGGAAGGCGTTCTGCCTACCAGAGGTGACCAGGCTGAAGATGATGAAGACGAACGCGATGCAGGAGAAGGTGAAGAATCCCCAACGGTAAGTGAGGTTGGGGTGGAAACCGGCGATGAGACCCGTGATGATCATGATCTCGTCGGCGAGAATGAGCACGATGATCTCGGCAACTGGGATGCCGGCGAGGAGGGTGAGGTCGAACAACAGCAGAGGGGTAGTCAAGGCCCAGTCGATGTCTGTATGCGCCATGAAAGGAGGGGGAGGGGGGGAGCATGGCAAGGCATGGTTTGTCGTGGTTAGTCAACACTCTCGTTCCAGAACGGGATGAAATTGTGATGGTTTTCTGCTTTCCACTCTCCCACAGGTTTCGACTCGACTCCCCTTTCCCCAAGGGAAAGGATCACCGAAGTCCTTGAGCTTGTATTATCAAGCGTCGACAAAGACGCCCATCTCACTCCCACCTCCAGCTAGAACCAGATGCGAGGCGGAAAACAAGAACCCGATCCCCACTTCTCTCCTAAAACTCTTTCAAAGAAGAAGAGAGAGAAAAGCCACCAAAGGCGGAGATTCGCAGGAAGAGGAAGAAAAAGAGAAAGGGGAAAGGTCGCTCTTCATCAAAACACTCACACCTAGCGTAGAAGAATTCCCTCGAGACGTCGGTGTGGCTTCCAGAGACGATGTAGTCCTTGCCGACGCCGGTGGCCATGGCAAAGTAGGAGATGGCGGCGATGGTGGTGATGAAGAACGTGTTCACGTGGACGAGCCTGTAGCGGTACGACGTCTTCTGCGTGGTGGCGTAAAAGACGAGAGAGCCCAGCGTCATGATGCCAAAGACGATCCAGAGGTACGTCCTGCCCCACTGCGTGGACTCCTCCGGGTGATGCATGTGAGGTGGGATCGGGGGAATCCCCACCTTTGGCTCCTTGAAGACAGCCGGCAGGACGGTCTCGTAGTAGAAGGCGTTCATGGCTCTTCTCTTTCTTTGATGGGGGGTGGGGGGGTCTCCGGGTTTGGTTCGAGCGTGAGACGGCTGACTAGGGTATCACGGTGGTTTACGGAAGGGAAGGCGAAGGAGTTGAGGATGGTAAGCTCGTCGACTTGGAAGGGTCAGAGAGCAATGGTTAGATGAGAGGAGAGGAAAGGAGTATGCAGGCGAGAGGAGAAGGAGGTAGTGGGAAGAGGGCAAAGTAATAGTTTCGGAGGAGGAAGAGTTTTGAAGGTTTTGTGGGACGAGATGGGAGCACCCATCTTGGCTTTCCCTTTCCCCCTTCCTCCTTCCCCCTTCCCCCTTCCCCCTTCCCTCACCCACTCTCTTTCTTTCCTTTTTCCTTTGCTTTCCTTTCTTTTTCTTTTTCTTTTTTTTTTTTTTTTGGGTCTGCTGTGGGATCTGACAGATCAAGCAGTGCATGGAGCCGAATCTCCCTTGGCCAGAAGAGGAAGATCGGCGGAGACCTTGGGATTCCAGTGTCAACAGGCAAGGTCCAAGGAAAGCATCTTGAAAGAAAAACATCATCGTACAGTAAATGGAGGCCTCGCCTAGCCAAAACCCACTCAAACTTGACTCATGACTTTGAGGCTTGCAGGAATGAAACGTTTGTAGAGGTCCAGGGAAGGGAGGGAGAGTGGGAAAGTGGGGGTAGGGCAGGCTGCCTGGCATGCAAGGCTTAGGTTATGATCGTGGTGGGTGAAATGGACTTTACATGCCCGGTTGGGTCGGATTGCAATCGGAAGGATGAGGGGACCACCTCTGAAGTGCATGATGGAAAGAGAGTGGTGGTCGAGTCAGAAAAGGTGGAACCATAATTGGGGGAAGTGTAAGGACGATCTTAGGTCAAAGAGGAACACGAATAGAGAGCAAGTCCACAGAATCGCAGTTGGGATCCCGAGACAGGGCGAAGGCGTGGGCGAAGGCGAAAAAAGGTGAATGCAGGAAAGGTTAGATGATTCGAACCTTAAAGCAACCTTGATCGAGAGTGCGTGAGAGAGAGATCCAGGTTTGTATTGCGATTCATGGTCATTCTTAGCGTGAGGTCCAGAGCGAGACTCTGGTTTGTTAGCGTACTGGAACAGTCATGAGTGGAGCGATGAGGCTGGTCAAAGGTCATGCTCACGACCAGGGTCAGAGGCCCCCGATGTGGGTAGGGTGAAAGAGCAAGAAGGAGGTGTTTCCAACGTTAGAAGAGAGAGGGAGGCGAGAGTGAGGCGAGAGAGGCGAGAGAGGCGGAGGCATGGAGAGAAGAGAGGGGAAACCTCGAGTCTAGTGAGATCCTGATGGGTTCAGGGCCTGGTTCGAACAGAAAGCCTCATTCCATAAGAACAAGGGCCAGAAAAATAAAAATAAAATAAGAGCTGCCGGAAGCGAGGGCGAGGCGAGAGGCGTGTGGAGAGAACAAGCCAGGTAAGAGCTTTGCTAAAGAGGTCAGCGGACGCAACAGTAGGATCGTGAAGAGAGGGCCCATGTTCATGATTAATAGATCATGATCGTGCGTAGGAGGCCTCTTCAGTTTCATTAAAGGTCCGGAGAGGAAGGTGGGGGAAAGAAAAAAGTGAAGAAAATAGGAACCGTTCAAGTTGAGAACGGAGAGGAAACCCCACCCTCAAGAAAGAAAGGGAAAAAAAGAATCCATCCAACGTGCGTTGGGTTTCTTGGTGTCTGCTGACCCATTCATTTGTGATTCTTTCGGGCTTCCGATCGTCGCTCTCAGATCACTCGAAGGAGAGCGAGAGAGGGCTTTGAAGTTATCTAAATCTGCTGCCGTGGCCGCGACCGTGGTAAGATCCTACAATATGCGAAGATGACGCCTCGCGCAAGGTCAGATGGTGCGGGGTGGAAGAGAGGGAGGGAGAGAGATGGAGCTGTATGCAGATTCGTAGTCGATACCTGAGATTCTTCCGCCCTCCTTCCCAACGATCGCGGCCTCGCCACCCCACCCTTCAGAGTGGGCTTTGAGGCGAGAGGGCATTACCTTATACAGGATCCGCTACTGGGGACCGCGTGCCACCTTGGTGGGCTTCCCCTTTGTATCTCGAAAGTGAAATAAGAAAGAAGAAGGTGTCAAGAGGTGTCAGAACGGCAAGTCTGGGAAAGATCGATCGAAGCGGGCTTGGATTCAAGCGTGATCCGCGGTGGGAGGGGGGATGGAAATCGAGATGAGGAGATCATGCGTTTCCAGGGCCTAGGGCTTTTCCACCTTGGAATCAGTACCATTGCCATTCCGATTCTATGAGTCTCGATGGTGACGGAAACTTTTCTTTCGTTTATGCTTTCCCCTCCTGTTTCCCCATGACCTCCTAGTCAAGAGAAGGGGCGGAGGGGGAAAGATGAGGGGAAGGGGAAGGAAGGAAAATGGAGAACCTCCACATTCACAATTCGAAAAGGAGAGGGGGGAGGGAGGGGTTTGATGAATCGATGCAGGGTTCACCCTCTCTCCGTGCCCTCTGTAGGGTGTGGAAGAGGAATGGTGGTGGCCCGAGCGTGGAGGGACGAGCGCGGGGAAGGGGAAGTGCAGACGGGAATCGAAACCAAGTTGATCAGGCAAGCTGGCAAGCAAGATGACATCCATCCCTCGAGACTCCCCTCCCGTTCAAAAGGACCCTGCCACGCGCGCACGGACGCCTTGAGAAGAAAAGCAGGGAATCAAGCCGGTGCTTCCTACACCGGACGAGATGGTTTAGGTGAATCACGTGCTCTTCACCGACCAGCCTTCTTCATCCTTTCGATTCCTCCTCCCGCAACCTCCCTCCTCGGCCTCACCCTCATCTTCATCCTCATCCTCATCTTCATTCATGAACGAGCAAGCATATATTCACTAGGCTCACCAAAGAGGCATCATCCCTTCCCCCCCCCCCCCCCCCCCCCCCCCCCCCCCCCCCCCCCCCCCCGTACACCGTCCGGAACACCCGAGTTCCTACAC
>KZ820221.1:5000-17937 GCA_003144235.1 Violaceomyces palustris
CGCCTGGCCCACCCCATGTCTTGGGCATGCGCCTTTTAAGCAGGTCGAGCTTGCGTCCTTTCCCCTCTCATCTTCTCGGATCTACGCCACCGAGTGCCATCCTCCTCTTTCACGTTTCAGCTCGCCATCTTCGTCTGACCCAGGCCTTCCGATCCGAGTACCTATTCTCGTCCCGCCAGCTAAGCTTCCGGAATGCCCGCATACACACCCCCTCAAACCTCTTCTTCTCCATCACCCCGTCAAACACCCCCCATCGATCGTCATGGGTCGAGAAGTAAGGGTCTCCAACCCGAAGCTCACCTTGGGTGGTCTTGAACTCCTTGGCCTGCTGGGTCCTGCCGACACCACCGTTGAAGCGCCTGAATGGGATGACCTGCTTGTGGTCAACAACGTTGGCGAGGTAAGCGTAGGCCTTCTGGAGCTTCAAGCCAGAGACGGCAGCGGCGGTCTCCCTGGTGTTCTTGAAGTGAACCCTGAGGTACTCTCCACGGGAGCGGGAGCTCTTCTCCAAGAGCTTGGAGTCGTCGAATGCGTAGCGAACCTGAGCGATCGAAGCGGGTTGCAAAATTATGAGATTTGTTGAAAAAAGGTGAATTTGAAGTTGTCCAGAAAAAGGTGTGAGGAGAGGTTTGTTGATACGAGTTGTATATCGGTGGTGAAAAGTTGGATTCCCAAGGGGTTTCGAGGCGTGCAGGAGTAAGCAAAAGAGGAGAAGGTGACACCAAGAGTTAGCAAACAGCTTCCTGCTCCTTCGAATGTCGATGGATCACCCAACAGCTACTCGAGGTCCGGTATCACCCAGAGCAGAAGGCTCGCACGACGAGACACTGTCGTCCCGAGTCTGCATTCCTTCCGGCTCCTCTTCCCAACCATCCAAATATCCACCGCAACCTTGTCTGGACAAAAGTTAGGAACTACTCTCTCCTGGAATCATGAACCTCTTCCTGATCCCTCGAAGAAAGGAAAACCCCATCCCTTTCTTGCCGTGCAAGACTTGAGGCCCATCCCCATCTTGCCTTATGGCGTTCCCAACTCGCTCTGTGGTCCAAGTAGCGTTACCAGCGAATCTTTGATCCGATCCCCTCTCCTTCCTTCTTTTCTGTAACCGTATCGACGATGCATCCTCGCATCTTTTCCTCGCCTCCTTCCTCCTAGCATCCCAAATGGTGTGAATCGAGTTCGATCCCGACTTTTCCGAATGAAAGTGGTCCCTCATGCTTATGTCGTGATGATCAAAGCCACCTTGTAGTACTGGTCGACCACTCCCTCGCTCCTGCCACTCCCTTCCCATTGAAAAAGCCGACCATATCCATCCCAGCGACTAGCTTGCCTAGTCCCCAACTCGTCGATCGATTCATCCACCCTTAGGTCTCGCCTTGGGACGGACAGGGCCCGACCATGTTGGATTCGCTGCGAAGGTGATCCTTGGGATGTGTGTGTGATCCTCTTTCAAACGTATGTCCTTGTGCTTTAGATACGTACCATCTTGGGATATGAGATCTTGAGCCTTGACGAGAGGTGCAGGGGTGAAAGGTCGAAGAACAAGAGGGTACAGCAGAGTGTTGGCCTGACTGGGCTCGGTTTGCCTGACACAGACGTACGCAATCCCTACCTCTCTCTCTCTCTCTCTCTCTCTCTCTCTCTCTCTCTCTCTCTCTCTCTCTCCCTCTCTCCTTCTCTGTTTCCCACCTTGTCTCTCTGTTCACCCTCTCTGAGCTTTCCTTTCTCCCCTCCCCACTCCGTCTCTTCTGTCTGGGCTCGTCTCTCTCCCTGCTCATCCTGTCCAACGCCAGCTCTCACTTGCCGCCATTCCCACTTCCCCCTCCGGCCCCTCCAATCGGACACACCCCAAGCCTTCACCCAACCTTCGCTCTCACTCAAAAAAAAAAATTGGGAAACCCTTGTTTTCCAACCCCCTCGTCATTTCTTTCTCCCAACTTGGCCTGGAGCAGGAGGGGAAACCAAAAAAAAGTTCCCACGCCCCGGCCGAAATTTTTTGATTTCCTCAGATATCTTTCTAGCGACTCCTATCACGTGATTTTGAACTGTATTCCCTTCCAAACCCCCCCCTCCAAACCCGTTTCTCTCACCCAGTAGCAAAGACTCTTCTCACACCCTCTTACGTAATGCTCTAATCTTTGTCCGGAAATTCGAGATAGAAGGGAAAGGAGACAGAAGAGTTGAAAGGGAGAGTGACCGAAGCTTGAATATTCCTCTTACAAAGTCGAAGGCCAAGTGGAAGAACATGTTCCGCACATAACACCAACAACTGTGGCATCATTAGTACACACTCACTGTATGTAATTCCTTGATACTCCGAGGGGGATGGGGCCGTGCAAGCCCGCTTCACCAGGTCATTACGCTTACTTTCTAATTCCTATCATTCACCCTAAAACCACGTGCCACCTCTACCACCAGCAGAACTAACCAAGAACCCTTCCTTCACCTTATGAGTACATATACCTGACCAACCCTACCCCGGACACGTCGCCAATTTCGCCTCTCCTCTCCCTCATCACCTCCTTCCCCATCTCCCTCTCCCTGAAAGTCGGACATCGCATCGGGAGGGGGTTCGAGAGGCTCACAGAGTTGAATGGGATGCTTGGTTTGGTTCCTCTTGCCGTTGTCTGCTTCGCCCTATCCGCCTAATCTCACACCATCGCCGCGATAGGGAAGACCTCTTGAACACACCCTTTGGTTCCAAGGAAGAAGAAAGGGGGATGGGGAGAGGGAGCTGGGTGGGATCTCGCACTTTTACCACGGTTCCATGTTGAAGCAACCTCGTCCCTTGGTCAAGGTGACACGAGCCAACGCGGTACATCTCTGCTAAGCTGTCTCTCCCCTCTTTGAATAAAAACCTCAGATCGACTCAACTCTCGCTCGACCTAGTTGTTGTTGTTGATGGTGGTGGTGGTGCTGTGTAGAAGCCACGAAACTTGATTCGGATTGGAAAGACTCCCTATCGGTTTGAAAGACGCCGAGGCATCCTCCGTGGAGGCACATGAGATGAGTGCAGCTGGAGCTCTGCTAGGGTAGCTTCCCGCCTCAGATAAGATGAGAAGGACCCGAACGCTCGCTCTGCCTTCGGAACTTGAAACGAGAAAAGCGAGGATATCAACCAACCAACGCACGCTTCGAGGATTGAAGGAGTGAAACGAAGGAAGATCTTGCTCGAGAGTGGGAGAAGTCGAACGACGAGGGGAAAGGTTGGAAAGTTTGCTGGTGTCGAGGAGCAAAGTCACGGCCATTACCCCGCACGCGAAGGGGGGTTACAGTAGGTTGGAGTGGGTGGTGCTTTTTCCCGAATGTAAATCCGATTCCAAGGATGGGGTGGTAGAAAGTGGATCCGGATGCTTAATCCGAACCGCCTCACGCAGGTGGAGGCGAGGGGAGGAGAGGTTGGACGGAAGTCTCGGCAGCGAGCTTGCTTTATCGCCCGAGAGGGAGGGAGGGAGGGAGGTGGGTTTGAAATAGACGCGACGGGCCAAGCAGGAAAGTGTTCAGATTCACTCACCCCGTTCGCAGGACTCGTCTCGAACCACGAACAGAGCGTTCTTCATGTCATGGAATCATCATTCACATCCAGATTCACACTGCCATCGTTTCCTCTCCCTTGGCCCTTCCTCTCCTCTCCCCTCGCTGTCGTGGTCAGCATTTCAGCGCAGGTGTGATCATGTGTGCAGCAGGTTCATATTCTACCGTGTGAGTGTGAGGATCTAGGCGCAGCCTGGTGCGTGCATCACTGAATGTATGCACATATCCTCACTTTCATCTCGATCCCTCTCCCTCTCCTGTAGCCGGGCTTGGGAGGATGACTTGCCCCTTTTTTTTCATTCCCATTCCACCGGCCTCGGCCTAGACCTTGTTCTACCCTCCCACTCCCCATCATCCAATCCATCCAGAAGAAGAAGAGGAAGAAGAAGAAGAAGAAGAAGAAGAAGAAGCCGGTGAGACGACCATCCGACCTGAATGTGAGCGATCGGCTTCATCTACCCAACTCTGTCTCTTCCTTCCCCCGCTGGACCGCGACGGTTGAGGAGCAGGGGACGAGGTAGAAGGAAGGAGGACCTCGGAGAGGGGGATGGGAATCGGATGGGAAAAAAGGGCGGGTCTAGAAGCGGAGAAGGCCAGAGAGGGAGGGGAGTAAAGAAATACCATGACTCAGTGGATAAAAAAGGGCCCTTCAAATGCTCTCCCTCCCATTCGCGTGCTTTGCAGTAACCGACAAGTCCGACTTTCTTCCCCCTTCCCTCTCCCTCCACCCCACCTTCCTTCCCCCATTTCCCTCTCCCCGCGTCTTCCTTTTCCCACCTCCTCCTCCTCCTCCGTGCCTGATCGTCTTCTCCCATCCCTCGACCCTCCCAGTACATATACCTCCCCTATCTGCCGTCGTCCACCTGCGCCCCACTCCCCTTTCCTTCCCCACACTATCGTTTCACCTCTACACCCAACCCCCTCCCTTGCCTCTCTTCCCTCCCCCTCCCCCTTTCAGCCAACAGCCATGAAGCTGACAACCACATTCACAGCCATTCTGGGCACCGTCGCGCTCTCCTCCACCTTCCCTTCCAAGGTCGCCTCCCACCCAGAGACCAAGGAGGAGCTGGCGCGCTTCTTCGACGCCCAGTCCGCCGCTTACCACTGCGCTCCTGCCATCGCCGCGTACACGGTCGCCAGGAAGAGGTCGTGGGCCCAAAAGGTCCTCGGAGGCGATGCCCTCCAGAACAAGAACCTCTTCGTCGACGGATACTTTGACGACATGGGTCTCGATTCCCAAGCCTCCACCATCGAGGCGCTCAAGGAGAAGGGCAAGAGGATCATGGCCTGCGACCCTGTCGTCGAGACCAAGATCAGGAACTCGACTTGCGTCCTTGGTGAGCTTTCGTCTCTATCTCCTTCTCTCTCTCCCTCCACCCCTCCCTCCGTCTCTCTCTCTCTCTCTCTCCCCATTTGGCTCCTCTCCGCAAGTCCGTTCTATTCCTACCCCGCACGGACGGGATTTGCTTGTTTCTGGCTTTCCTTCCTTTTTTTTTGTTTTTTTTGTTTTGGGTGCCTCGCGCGTTCTCCCGAAGGAGAGATTCGGGAAACTCTGCCTTCCAGTTTTCCAACACTCCACTTCCTTCTCCCTGCTCGTCCCTGTATTACCCATGACGCCAAGGGAAAGCTTTGCAGCATCGTGGAAGACCCAGTTCTTGGAGCTCGGTAGCATGTTCCTAACCCTGACCGAGTCCTCCCCCGCCCCTTGCCCATCTCTGTTGTCCCCACCCGAAACGTCTAGCTCCCGAGGTAACCCAGGGCCCGTACTACCACACCGAGGGGCACCCGATCCGATCCAACATTGCCGAGTGGGAGCTCGGTCTGCACTTCGTGAGTAGCCGATCTTGCAAAAGAAAGTGTAGAAATGTGGAGAGCGACAAAGGAAGCGCCGAGGATTTCGAAGGTCGGGGTAGAGGGAATGCATTTTGTGGATCGAGAAAAGTGCCTCCCCTGTCGACCTTCCTCTCCTTTTCCCCCTTTCTTTTGCTCAATTTCGGGAGTAAGGACGAAAGTGGATCAGAAGCCTTTGCGAACCTCCTTTCCCCTTTCTAAACTTCCACACTTCCTGTTTCCCTTTCCTTCCTTTTGCAAATTCGACCCATGTCCATTTCCCTCCTCGATGATTTCACAGCAAATGGACATTGGGGTGATCGACATTGAGACGTGTGAGCCAGTACCCAACATCCTGGTCGACATCTGGCACGCCAACGCGACAGGGCACTACGCCGGCCACCCGGATCCTGCGCCTCACCTGGTGAACGAGGAACCGGCCAAGAGCGGACCCAGGAAGGGCCTCCTGTCTGCTTTCCCTAGGACGGTGCAGGAGGACACGTGGCTGAGAGGGGCGCTGCCCACCGACTCGAACGGCATCGTCCAGTTCACTTCCATCTTCCCTGGCTACTACACCGGCCGGGCGACTCACGTGCACGTCAAAGTCCACAACGAATGGACCGTCCTTCCTAACCAGACCTTCACCTCTGGAAACCTGGTGCACACTGGACAATTCTTCGTTGACGACAAGCTGAACGAGCAGATCGACAAGCTCTGGCCCTACAGCCTCAACCCGATCCGAGACCTTCCAGGCAGGGGAAGGACGAGGAACTGGGAGGACAGCCTCAACATCTACCAGGACGCTCACGAGGGAGGGTACGTCCCCACGTTCGACATCGAAAAGCTGGGAGGCGTCCTGACCGACGGTCTCATCGGGTACGCCACCATCGGCATCAACATGAGCGCCAGCGTCGAGGCTGTGTGGAACCCCAACAGCGGCAAGGGCGCTTGAAGGGAGGAGTAGGGAAAAGGGGGGGATTGTTCCAGCGAAAGAGTGAGAGATTCCTTTTTCTTACCCTTGCTTTCCGCAAAAGAACCCACAAACAACCCCTCCTCCTTCTTTCCCTTCCCTCCTCGTCCTTTTTTTCCGTAGTTTACCACTTCGTCGATCGCCTTTCCTATATCCCTCCTCCCTTTCTACAGCCTCCTTGGGGAATATCCCTTTTTCTTTATTTTTCACGAGCGCAGCCGACCTTGTGCTCTCCCTCCTTTGCGAGAGGAAGGGGGAGAGGATGGGGAACCCATGTAAACCAAAACAAGAAGAAAAGAAAGAAAAGGAGAAAAAAAAACTCGAAAAATGCAACCCAAAAAAAAAAAAAGAAAAAAGAGATGAGGAAAAAGAAAAACAAACGAAACTCGACCGGGTCCTTTTCCTTCCGTCTCACAGACCGTCCCCTCACCACTTGTCGTGGAGAAGTTGGACGTTTCCGAGAACTTCTCCTTCTGTCGAACAGGATCGAGTCGGGAATCAAGAGGGGGGGGGGAATGGATGGACTCTTCTTCCACATTTCCAATCGCTCTTCCATCTCGTCAAGTCAAGGTGAGCTACAAAGAAAAAAGAAGGGAAAAACAACGATGGATCCGGAAGGAGACGTGTTCCCCTTTCTCAGGCAAGACCCAACCCCATCAGAGCAAAGCCTTGAAGAACTTGACCTCGAACTTGGAGAAAAGCTGGTCCTTCTTCTGGATCAGCTCTTGGAAATCTTTTCCTTGCCTGTGAACCAGGGTGGCCGAACCTGCTTCGTCGTTTTCGTATTCCTCTGTTTGTGCGTGTGTGGAGGGGGGGAGGGGAGCAAGGGGTTTCAGCCGATCGATTCGGAGGTAGAAAATGAAAAGGGAAGTTCAAAACCAAAGCACTGACCAAAGACGACGAAAGTGAGAGGGTCGTCGATTTGCCTGACGGGACGGTAGAGGAAGCAGTTGGGTTCCTCTTCGGAATCCGCCCTCTTGGCCACCTTGGTGAGGATGTTGGCCAACTCTTCTGCCTCTTGAGGACCCTTGGCGACGAGACTGGTGTGAGGATTTTGATTGTGATCGTCGTTTTCAGGAATTCATTTCGAAAGGGAAAGGGGGGTTGTGGAGTTGGGGGAAGGTTCAGTTCCGGCAAATGGATGGCAAAGGCTCTTGAACCACGTTCTTCCTTTCTCCCTCCCTTCTCTTGAGTGATCTCTGGGGTAAAGGAAGGAGGAAGATCTTCTTTTTACCCATCTGCGCCTATGGGGTCGCCCCTTTGAACTCACGTCGCTACGACATGGAAACGACCGACTGGTAGACCTGAAGCCATCTTGGGAAGGGGAACGGGGTTTGGTGTGTGGATGAAAAAGGAGAAGGTGGTGGAGTGGATCGGGGGAGTTGGGTCTTTTAGTTGCAGTGGGGGAGGGGGGGCTACGTGGTGGTGTTCGTTGGTCTTTTCCAACTTTGTTGAGGTGATGGTGAGATGGTAAGAGATGGAGGGACCTGGTTGGCAAGGTTGACTGAGGGGATCAATACAGGGGAGGGGAAGAGCTTTCCCCGGTCCGGCCGGTCGGTTGTTTCTCTCTCTTTTCTTCCGCGGGAGGAGCAACCGCTCCGTGCGAGCAGGTGACGACACGCCAGCTTAAGTCCGGGAATGGGCTTCGGTTGAACTTTTTTCTTTTCACACGATCGGGCAAAGTCCCTTCCCTTCAACTGATCGGCGACCCAACCCCGATCATGGTGAAGTAACCCCCCACACCCAACCCAACCCCTCCTACCTTGACCCCTTTGCCATTGGTTGGTTTGAACAAAATCGACATCGAATTCAGAACGTGTCACACGAAAATGGAAACCTTCTACTTCAGAGTTTGTGACAACCCTCTCGGTTTGGCCCCCGATCGCCCTGACCCCTTTCCTCTTCTTTCTTGTGTACATTCGTCTGTCCGAATTGAAGTGCGGCGTCAGTCGGAAGGGATTTGTGATTCACGTGATTGTGATTGGCGGGTTCGGGGCGAGATAGAAGAGGAGGGGAAGGGGGAGGTGGGGTGGCACTTGAACTGGAGTGATCCTCGCACAGGCAGATGGGATGGCAGAAATTGAGGAAACCCCTTGGATAACAAGGCTTGGTTGGGGTTCGGCTGAGAGTCGCCCTCTCCGTGCCTATTCGGCGTCCCTTTCGGCTCTGGTGGGCAGTTTCGAATGAGTGAGAGGTCGAACGACGTTTGCGAGAGATCGACCACCCTCCCCTTCAACAAGGAAGGAACGAGAGACGAGGGTGAGAGCGGATTGTTTCTCGATTTCGATGATTGCCAGCCCAAAACCCACACCTCCACACCCCCATGCTTCTCACCATCCCTCGGGCGAAGAGAAGGCTTGTCAGCGATGATGGCTGACTCGTTCGGACCTTTGGAAATGAAATCACAGGGGTGTGGTGGGATTGAGAAAGAGAGGAATCGAGGGGGGAGGTTGGTCGACTGACTCGACACGATCTGATGGTAAGGCGGTCGCGTCTCGTCCCGTCTCGTCTCTCGCCCTTCCCGCACCTCTCTCTCTCTCTCTGTGAACCGAGTCACTCTTTGGTGAGTTTTTAACGTACGAATTGCGAACGCATGTAGGCAAGAGCAAGATACGATGACGGTGGTGGTGGTGGGCAACTTGGGGTTTACGAGGGCGGAAACGCCGCACCCTCTCTCCCTTAGGTTGGAATCCTGCTGAAATTCGCGCGATTCGAAATCGATCACGGTGGGGATGGTTTAGGTGCGATATTCACTGGTTGTTATCCAAGATGTGTTCGATAATCGGTTTTCATTTACCTCATCCATGGTTCGCCTGGAATTGGGAGGGGGGGGGCGTCACTTTGGCCTCTTTGGGCGTGTGTCTCTGATTCCAATTCTCGAGCAATCAGCCGAGCGACTGGCTTGATTTTCCAAAGATCCCGAAATGAGCGGGTTCGTCAAGGTTTTTGCATCTTTGAAAACCGCTATCTCACTTTGCTAGAAAGTTTGACAAGATGAGAAAGGTGGACCGAGTCAAAAAAAAAAAAACTTTCCAATTTTCATTATCTTTCCCAAGCACCAAACTTTTTTGATCATAGTCATGGATTCTCACAGTCATAGTCAAGGGATGAAGGGGGGGAACCAAAGATTAAAAAGATAAAAAGAAATTATTAAGAAACAAAAAAAGAACCATGATCTCGAGGCAGGGAGGAGGGGAAAAATCCCTCTGCCCGTCGTTTCGTTCCTGTCAAAAAGAAATCCTCTTGACACTCAAACGCTCGACTCGTGTTACCGAGTCAAAGGACACACTCACACTCGCAATCCTAGTCACAGTCCGATCGCGCTTCCTCATAGTCACACCCGACCTCTCCCCCCCGGCTCCCCATTCTCTCCCAACCTTGTTTCGCTCTCCCACCTTCCTTCCCACCACCACCATCGAACCCAAGCGCTTCCACGTTAGAGCCCAAACCGCCAAGAGGAGAGGAACAATCGATACCAAGGAACACCCCGTAGAGTCCCAGCCTACCCACACCTCGTATACCCAGCATACACGCCTCCAGCTCCCTGATTGCAAGACCACCGAGCCACCACTCCCCCTTCCCTCTTGCCTCCCCCTTCTCTGCCCACATCCCGCAAGCGCGAAACAAGTCCAACATGGTCTCATCTCGCTCCTCCCGGTCCATACCAAGCGCCGCCTTGCTCTTCTTGCTCGCCGCCGCTCTACTGGCAACTTCAACCCTGGCGACCCGCTCGCCGGAATCGGCACAAGGCTCCTTGCCCCCTTCCACAGGTCACACTCACGACAAGCAAAAGCTCCGAGAAGAATGGAGCAGCGTGATGGGATGGTGCGTCTCCTCTTCCTCCTCCATCATCCCACTTGGGAGCCTCCCTGGTACCGGATCCTCGGCCCAAAGTCGTCCTCCTCCTGACCTTCTCCGTGTCCCTCTCCTTCCCCTTGACCTTGCTCTTGGAAAAAACCAACTTGAATTGCTCCCTCGTAAACGGATACTAGGGTCTCGTGAGTTGCCTCAATGTGCGATTCCCCGACTCCACGGCGATCTTCCAACCTGCACAACGCATCCTTTGGTTGACTCAACTCTAATCTCGAAATTGCTCCCACCCCCTTTCGCTGGATACTTCTCCCGACCGCCCTCGAACCTGCTACCAGGATCGCATGCTGGGTAATCGTCTACTCTCCGTGAGCTTCTCGAACGATCCCCTCTCTTTCCAGGTCCAGCTAAAACCCCCTCCATCACGAAACAATACGACGTTTTGTGTCATTGTGTCCTTTCCTTACACTCTTTCTAGGTTTTACCTTCATTTAGTCAAATGCACCAAAACTACGTCGCAAAGTCGGCGGACGGGCTCTCGATCACCTTCGTTATCATCTGGCTCGCAGGTTGGTACCATAGTTTTTTTTAAAGAAAAAAAAAAAGAAAAAACATCTTTATTCCCTTTCTTTCCTTGATCGCCGCCCTTTGCCTTCCCCTCCACCCCATCTTCACATCCCTTTGGATCCGCGACCGGCTGAATCGTCCAATAGCTGACCCCGAACGCTCTTACCCTCATTCCCATCCATTCGGATCTGATTTCCAGGTGACGCACTAAACGCTGCAGGTGCATTGGTGCAAGGGTTGCTTTGGACCATGGTATGCATCGCATCTCTGTCTTGTCCCAATCTGCTCTTGCAACCTGATCAGCCAGACTTATCGCAGACCACTTCCCGACCCGACCTTTTTCCCTCGCTCGATTTCCATCTGCAGATCATCCTCGCTCTGTATTACTGCCTCTGTGATTGCGTCCTTATCTACCAGTACTGGTACTACGGCAAGTACTACCTCCACGGGGTCCGTATCGCACAATCCACGGGCGAGGCCGACGAGCGAACACCGCTCGTGGTCGAGAGGGTTGCCACCATTTCCGAGGACGAGGCCAAGGCTGAGCAAGAGGCCTCGTGGAAGAGGCAGACCCTCATGTATGCTGTCGCCTCGCTGGCCGTTATTGCAACTGGTGTCACCGCGTGGTACGTTGCGGAGAGGACGACGAGCGATGGAGGCAAGGGAGGGAGTCACGACAAGGAACCTGTCGGATGGAGGTGGGACGCCCAGCTCTATGGGTGGGCCAGTGCTTTGCTTTATCGTGAGTGCGCGCACTTCTTGTTCCGGAGGGGGCGGGGAGCTTGCTCTGCGGCATTACAGCAAGAGAGGTGTTTTCCTGGTGCCCTTCTCACTCTTTCTTTCTTTCTTTTTTTCTTTTCTTTTCTTTTCCTTTTTTTTTTTTTGACAAAACGGGATTTTCTTTTCATCTCTTGGGGACCTCCATCGTGGCCACAGTCTCTTCGCGCTTCCCTCAAATTCTGAAGAACCGAACGACAAAGTGTGAAGGGCTCTCACTGGCCCTCTTCGTCTTTGCCGTCGCAGGAAACATCACGTATGTCGCCTCCATCCTGCTCAAGTCGACGGAGAAGGAGTACCTGATCGAGAGCTCGAGTTGGATGGTTGGATCCCTGGGTGAGTGATCATCTCCCCCTCCAAAAAGCACTTTGAGCGGATCATTTACTCCCTCGCACGTTTCCTTTGGCCCGATACGCGGCGCTCAACCGGAAAGTCTGAGGTCCTGATGATTTCCGATCCTCCTCCTTCCCTCTCGCGCAACTCGACGATGCCCAGGTACCATCTTCCTCGACTTTATCGTGCTGGGACAATTCATCGCTTACCGCAAGGACAGGAAAGAGATGGCCAGGATGCGACGAGCAAGCATCAGCTCCAACCAAGTCAACCTCTGAAGTCGACCTCTGTTGTGTTACACAAGACGGAACGAAAAAAAAAATAATCATAGACGCACGGATTCCGCTCTTATCCCTACGGGAAGATCGGATCCAGATATGGACTTGGAGATCGCGCTTACACCATGGCCTTCGCTTGCACCTTGCCCTTGACCAAGCGAACGAGCTGGTGGCTGGTGAAGGGGAGGTTGGGCCGCTTTGGCTCGATGTTTGATCCCCCCTCACAGCACTGGGCCAGTACACACTCCCACATACACCCAAAATCAAGAGCATTTCTGTCTCCTTCTCTACCCTTTTCTTTCTCTTTTTTTCCCTTCTTCCTTTGCCTTTTGTTTGTTTTTGGTGTCATTCATTCACATCAAGGCTTCCCCGGTTGTCTAGGGGGAAGCCCCATCTACGTTTCTCTCGCATTCACCCATTCCTCTCTACGGCATCCCATCCTGTCCTGATCAAAACCCATTCACTCGTCACGAAATCTGATCCATTCCTCTCGCTCACGTACTTCCTGATCCCGCTACTTTCTAATGCTGAAACAAGTGCCTCCACCAAAATCGACCGAGCCTGCCCCCCCACCCTTCTCTCTCCTCTTGTTGCCTTCCTTCTCGCCCCTTTCGCCTTTTCTCTTGATTCGATGACGTACGAGGAGAAGGCAATTGGTGAGCCTCTCCCCACACACCTCCTTATAGTAGATGCGAGAAGAAGAGGGAGGGGGGGGGGTGGGGGGGGGGAGTCTGTGCGCAATCCGAAAAAAAGAGCCAAGAGCTTTGCCCACACTTGATTCTTCATGGATGGGTATCGCCGAGAGTGATTCTGACAGATGAGGGTAGTAGATCCTTTC
>KZ820222.1:0-17884 GCA_003144235.1 Violaceomyces palustris
TAGACACATTCCACCCTTCCCCGCGATGCCTCATCTATTTTTCGAAAAGCGAAAAGAAAAAGAAAACTGCCGATAAGAGAAGAGGATGGAAAAATCCAAACCCAATCCATCCCCGCCCCCTCCTCAAACCACCGCCTTCGCCCCGATTGTAAAGAAAAGCTCTCTGCCCAACCCCCCCCCCCCCCCAAAATTAAAAGAAGTAAAATCCCCATCATCCCCATCGGAAAAGTAGGAAAAGGGAATGGCTTGTCGCTTGTGTGTTGTTGGTTTCTTTACCATTGATCTCTGATTTTACCCCTATGGGCGAAGGGGGGCGGGGGGGTTTCTTTGTTTAAAAATACAGTTAACGTTCCCTTCCCTTGTGGGGGAAGGCAGGGGGTCGAAGGGTTGTTTGGCGACGAGGGGCCGTCTTGGAAGACTCAAAAGGGGGGGGAAAGAAAGAAAAAAATAACCAATAAAAAAAAACCTCTACTCCTCCTCCTCCTCTTGAAACCCACCCCCGATCTCGACACCCTCCAAGATCTCGCCTCGATCCTCGACGGGACGATCGAACCTGGCTCGCCTCCTCTCCTCCCTCTCCTCCTCCTTCCTCTTCCTCCTCCTCTCCATCCTCTTCAGCACCTTGTCGGCGCTGTTGAAGAGACCGGCGGTCTGAGCTCCGCAGGCGAAGCACTTTGGGGTCCTAGAGTACCTCTTGATGGCGCAGGCCGAGCAGAAGTAGTGACCGCAGCGAGTCACGACGGGTTCTTGGAAGGGTTTCCTGCAGAGTAGGCAAGCGAAGGGGAGTTGCTCCTCCTCGTCCTCCTCGTCGTCCTCGTCGTCCTCTCCCTCTCCACCCAACCTCCTCCTGGAGGAAGAGTTGGGTAAGAAGTCGGATTGGTCGAGTTGCCAACCGGCGAGGTAGTCGGATCGATCGTGGAGGAACTTGCAGGTGTCTCCGAAACCGCAGTAACCGGTCTCCTTGTAGTCCTTGCAGATGTCGGGTTGGTAATCGACTACGGTGACGGTTCGGATGTTGGTGTTGGTAGGTTTGATGGGACCCTTTTGGAGGAACTTGTTCCTTCCACCACCACCAGATTCGGAAGCGTTCCGAGAGGCCGAGGCTCCCGGAGTGAAGCCAGAGTAGGCTTTGATCCCCCTGTAGATCCCGTCGTCGTTGTTGGGTTTCACTTGGGTTTCGTCGGCTTTGGAGGTGGAAGGGAGGGAAGGGAGAGGGTTGCCCTCGTCGTCCACCTCGAGGTCCCAATCGTTGGTCCTGGTGGCGTCTCGACGGTTCCTCTCGATGCTGGAATCCAAGTTTGCACCACCACCACCGAGACCGTCCTTGAACTTGGAACTCTGCCTCGTCACGACGTCGGATTCGCCGAACCTGTCGAGGAGCTTTGGGGATGGATCGTCCTCCTCCTCCTCCTCCGAGAGGGAAGGTGAGGTGGCGGAGGAGAACTTGGATCTCTTGAAGGAAGGGTTGGTACGGTAGGAGAGGTTGGAGGTGGTGTTTCTCATCGAAGACCTCTTGTTCTTCAGGATGACGGCGGAGGGGGGGGAGGCGAGAGGAGCGGTGGAGGAGGAGGGTGGTGGTGGTGGTGGAGAGAGCGAACGCTTCCTGACCTGACGGTTGGAGGCGGTGGTCCGCTTCCTTTTGAAGAGCGTCTCCGATTCCATCTCTTGGGATGTGTTTGGGGGGGGGGGGAAAGGGGGGTTGGGGGGGGTAAGGGGGTAAGGGGGGGAGGAAGAGGGGAGGGAGTAGGTTTCGAAATGATGGATGGGAAGGGAGGAAGTTGTGGTGGCGGAAACCCACAGTGTGGAGTGTGTGAGTTGGATCGGGGATACCCGATTTCCGATCTCCTTCCCGTATCTCCGATCACAGACCAGACAGAAGCTACGGTTCCGATCCCCCCAACCCCGTTCCCAGTCCTCTCTCTCTCTCTCTCTCTCTCTCTCTCTCTCTCTTTCATTTCAGTTTCAAGTTGCACGACGTTGGTTGGATTCGATCCAGATCATGAGTCTTCTCCTTCACCTATTCACTGATTGCGTCGAGTGAAGGGTGGGATGGTCGGGTCCCTCGATCGATTTGATCATCCCTCTCCCCCTCCCGTCGCCACATCGTTGCATGGAGCGACTCGGGGCGGTCAACCGCCGAGGTTCTAGCTACAGCGTCTCCCTAACTTGTTCATCCAGGAAGGGAAAGGGGAAAGAGAGAGAGAGAAAGAGGAAAGGGAACGGGGGGGTAGGGGAAAGGAAGGAGGGAAAGAGGAACGTGGTTTTGGGCTTCGGATCGGGATTCGAACCCTCCCTTCCTCCACCGTTGCTTCTTGAGGCGGAAATGGGATGGAAAGGGTTGGGATCGTGGCAGGGAAGGCGTAACACACACTCTCCCCCTCCCACCTCTCCCATGCTGATTGGGAGGGAACGGTCATGAAAGTTGCTTGGTGATGGAGAGGGAAGGGGGGGGGGGGGGGGGGGGGGGGGAGGGGATGATGGACGGTCTGGCCTCTGACTCACTCGAGAGAGCTTTTGAGCCAGTCGGATGGAATGGATGTGAACGCTCGGGATGGAATAGGGATGATCGTTGTTGTTTTTTTTTCCTAGAGGGAAAGGAATAGAACGGAGGGAGAAGTAAGGATAAGCAAGGAGGAAGGCGGAACTAGGGAGAAGGGGATCGGGATGGGGAGGGAGTAATGGTTGGTAATCCAGCAAGGATGATAACCGTCACAAATGGTTAACAAGAGGAAACCAGGAAGGAACCAAAAGGAAGGTTTGAAAGGGAAAGGGGAAAAAAAAGCAATTCAAGAAGAAAAAGAGAAAGAGAAAGAAGGAAAAAAAAAAAAGGTGGGTTTTGAATCTTCTTCCCTTTCAACTAGCCATATCGCTAAACGCAACCCCACCACCACCACCTCCTCCTCCTCCTCCCCATCCCTCCCCTTTCCCCCCTTCTCTCTTTCCCCCCTCGCTGGGGAACCCCAACCATCCCTACCACGTCTCACCCCCCTCTCACAGACCCAACCCCTTCCCTCTTCCTCTTGGGGGATGCCTCTGATCCGTACAGCCCCTTGATCCCCCACACACCCCACCCTTCACCTTTCAGGCGCTCGAGCGTGTGAAAGAGAGAGAGAGAGAGAGAGAGAGAGAGAGAGAGACAGAGAAAAGGAAAGAAGAAGAACAAGGCAAAGATGGAGGTCACCACGGTCCCGATCTACTTTGGTCCATCCCCCTACCACCCTTCCAAGAGGGCCCAGCTCCTCGAGTTCGTCAAGGCAAGGGTCCCTAGGATCCAGTCCCTGGATGCCATCTACATCCACCACGTCCAACTCGCCTCCCACCAGGCCTACCAGGACTTCTCCCAAGCCGAGCCTGTATGCGACGATAGGCTCATCCTCGAGAGGCTCCTCAGCTACGGTGACGACTTCGCCTTTCCCACCACGCGCCAAGCCATCAGCCGTGGCCTCCTCAAGATCCACGACCAGACCAGGAACAACACCGTCCTCTCCGTCTTCCCCAGACCCGGTAGCATCAGCCCCTGGTCCAGCAAGGCCACCGAGATCGCCAAGGTCTGCAACCTGGCCCATTTCGTCTCCAGGATCGAGAG
Source organism: Violaceomyces palustris (assembly GCA_003144235.1). Taxonomy (NCBI): domain Eukaryota; kingdom Fungi; phylum Basidiomycota; class Ustilaginomycetes; order Violaceomycetales; family Violaceomycetaceae; genus Violaceomyces; species Violaceomyces palustris. The sequence continues at coordinate 3,587 of KZ820222.1, forward strand.
GGGGATCGCCTTCGACCTCACCGTCCCCGAGGGTCAGGAGGCCCTCACACCCCAGGAGGTCGCCTCCATCCAGGACCTCCTCCACGACAGGATGACCCAGTCCATCTCGGTCGATCGACCCACCTACCAGCAGCTCTTCCAAAAGGCCGAGCCCGGCCCCTTGAAGAGCGTCCAGCTCGTCGGTTCCGATGGCGCCACCCCGGATCGTCAGCTCGCCCTCGACAAGCTGGTCAACGCCAACCGAGAGCTCGGCCTCGCGCTCGCCAAGGACGAGATCGACTACCTCGTCGACGCCTTTGTCACCGGAGGACCCAACCAGGAGGCCCCCCTCCGACGCAACCCCACCGACGTCGAGCTCTTCATGTTCGCCCAGGTCAACTCGGAGCACTGCCGCCACAAGATCTTCAACGCCGACTGGACCATCGACGGCCAGAGGATGCCCAACACCCTCTTTGGCATGATCAGGAACACGCACAAGCTCCACCCCGAGCACACCATCAGCGCCTACTCGGACAACGCCGCCGTGCTCGAGGGCTACAGCGCCACCCGGTTCGCCCCCGCTCCCAGGAAGCTGGCCGGAGCCCAAGCGGAGGAGGAGGACGAGCTGCTCGTCTACGACGGCACCTTTGAGCCCATGCCGCTGCTCGCCAAGGTCGAGACCCACAACCACCCTACCGCCGTCTCGCCTTACCCGGGTGCCGCCACCGGCTCCGGCGGAGAGATCAGGGACGAAGGCGCCGTCGGCCGAGGTTCCAAGCCCAAGGCCGGCCTCGTCGGCTTCATGACCTCCAACCTCCTCCTCGACGGAGAGGGTGCCAGGCAGCCTTGGGAGGAGGACTACGGCAAGCCGGCCCACGTCTCCTCGGCCTTCGACATCATGATGGACGCTCCCCTCGGCTCGGCCGCCTTCAACAACGAGTTCGGAAGGCCCGGCCTGGGAGGCTTCTGGAGGACCTTCTGCGAGAGGGTCCAGACCGAAGACGGCGGACAGGAGGTCAGGGGCTACCACAAGCCCATCATGCTCGCCGGTGGACTGGGCAACGTCCGACCCCAACACGCCTTGAAGAACAAGATCTCGCCCGGCGCCGCCATCATCGTCCTGGGCGGGCCGGGGATGCTGATCGGCCTCGGCGGTGGCGCAGCCTCGTCCATGGCCAGCGGAAGCTCCTCCAGGGCCGACCTCGACTTTGCCAGCGTCCAGAGGGAGAACCCGGAGATGCAGAGGAGGTGCCAGCAGGTGATCGACGCCTGCGTCGCCCTGCCAGAGAACCCCATCCAGAGCATCCACGACGTCGGTGCCGGAGGCCTCAGCAACGCCCTGCCGGAGCTGGTCCACGACGCCGGGCTGGGAGCCCGCTTCGAGATCCGCGACGTGCTGGTCGACGACCCGAGCATGTCGCCCATGGAGATCTGGTGCAACGAGTCGCAGGAGAGGTACGTCCTCGCCGTCTCCGCCGACGACCTGCCACGCTTCGAGGCGATCGCCAAGCGGGAGAGGTGCCCCTACTCGGTCGTCGGAAGTGCCGTCCCCGAGCAGGAACTCGTCGTCACCGACAGGCTGCTCGGGGGCAAGCCGATCGAGCTCCCCATGTCGACCCTGTTCGGCAAGCCGCCCAAGATCGCCAGGAGCGCCGACTCGTCCAACCCTCCCAGGACCCGGTTCGACACGAGCCTCAGGACGTACCTCGCCGCCGCCGATCGGTTCTCGACGGGCTCACGCTCCGAGGTCGTCGCCGAGGCGCTCGACAGGGTCCTCCACCTCCCCACGGTCGCCTCCAAGTCGTTCCTCATCACGATCGGCGACAGGAGCATCACGGGCCTGGTGGCCAGGGACCAGATGGTGGGGCCCTACCAGGTCCCCGTCGCCGACGTGGCCGTGACGAGGACGTCGTTCGGGTTCGACGAGTCTCTGACGGGCGAGGCCATGGCTTCGGGCGAGAGGACGCCCCTGGCGCTCCTCAGCGCCGCCGCGTCGGCCAGGATGGCGGTCGCCGAGGCTCTCACCAACCTTGCGGCGGCCTCGATCGAGAAGATGGAGAGGATCAAGCTCTCTGCCAACTGGATGTGCGCCGCCGGCCACTCGGACGAGGGCGCGAGGCTGTACGAGGCGGTCGAGGCGATCGGCATGGACCTCTGCCCCAAGCTGGGCCTCGCCATCCCCGTCGGCAAGGACTCGATGTCGATGAAGATGGCCTGGGAGGACGGGCAAGGCGTCCAGAAGTCGGTCACCGCCCCCCTCTCCCTCACCGTCACCGCCTTCGCACCCGTCGACGACGTCAGCCTCACCTGGACGCCTCAGCTCAGGACGGACGTCGAGGACGACACGGTGCTGCTCCTGGTCGACCTCTCCGGAGGCAAGAGGAGGATGGGAGGCTCGTGCCTCGCCCAGGTCTTCAGGCAGATCGGCGACGAGGCGCCGGACGTCGAGGACGCCAAAGCGCTCAGGGCCTTCTTCGAGGCCTGCACGACGTTGAAGAAGCTCAGGGTGCAGAAGAGGCAAGACAAGGGACTCGTGCTGGCCTACCACGACAGGTCGGACGGCGGTCTGATCACGACCGTGCTCGAGATGGCGTTCGCGGGCCACGTCGGCTTCGACCTCGACCTCGAGTCGATCGACGCCGGCGGCAAGGACCCGATCTCGGCTCTCTTCAACGAGGAGCTCGGAGCCGTGCTCCAGGTCAGGTCGGGCGACGTCAAGGCGGTCAAGGCCGTCTTCGCGTCGTGCGGCGTCGACGAGGCTCAGCTCCACGCGGTCGGCAAGGTCAACCGGCGAGGCGACCAGACGATCCTGATCCGGAGCGGGCAAGAGACGCTGCTGAAGAGCACCAGGGCCAAGCTGCAGAGGGACTGGTCCGAGACGTCGTTCAGGATGCAGTCGCTCAGGGACAACCCGGACTGCGCCAAGTCCGAGTTGGAGCTGATCACGGACGACTTGGAGGGAGCGACCAAGCTCTCGTACGATCTCACCTACAAGCCCGGAGAGCCCCTACTGGCGGACGATGTTCTGGCCGCCGCCGCCCAGGCGAGACCCAAGGTGGCCATCCTGAGGGAGCAGGGCGTCAACGGCCAGATCGAGATGGCCTGGGCCTTCCACAGGGCCGGCTTCCTCGCCGTCGACGTCCACATGTCCGACCTGGTCTCCGGCAAGGTCTCGCTCAAGTCGTTCTCGGGCCTGGCGGCGTGCGGAGGCTTCTCGTTCGGCGACGTGCTCGGCGCCGGGTCCGGATGGGCCAAGTCGATCCTGTTCAACGACAAGGTGAGGGCCGAGTTCGAAGACTTCTTCAAGGCCAGGAAAGACACGTTCGCGCTGGGCGTCTGCAACGGGTGCCAGCTGCTCTCGCAACTAGGCAGGGAAGGCATCATCCCGGGCGCCGAAGACTGGCCACTCTTCAAGGCCAACGAGAGCGGAAGGTTCGAGGGGAGGGTCTCGATGGTCGAGATCTGCGGTGGCGGCGAGGAGGAGCAGGAGAACATCTTCCTCAAGGGGATGAAGGGATCCAGGTTCCCAGCCATCATCGCTCACGGAGAGGGCAGAGCCGAATTCAAGAACGACGAGTCGTTGAGGAGGTGCCTGGAAGGGGGCAAGGTGGTGATGAGGTACGTCGACCAGAGGTACCCGATCAACCCCAACGGTTCTCCCATGGGCGTCACCGCTCTCTCGGCCAACTCTGGCAGGGTTCTCAGCATGATGCCCCACCCGGAGAGGGGGGTCGCCTCGAGCTCGATGAGCTGGATGGAACCCGAGCTCGCCAGGACGTCGAAGGGAAGGGGACCCTGGTTCAGGATGTTCGAGAACGCCAGGAACTTTGTCCTCCTCCAACAGAACGACTCGGTGTGAAAGCAAGCTCCAAAGGGGGAATCGGAAAATGAAAAAAAAGAAAAAAGAAAAGAAAAGAAAGGATTCGAAAGACGAAAACGAACAGGATCAGCGACGAAACCCCCTCACCCCCATTTCGGATTGTATGTATTTAGATCAAAGAGCAAAATATCAAAAAAGATCGTTCGAGTGACTGGTGAAGTCGATTCGAACCCTCTCCTTCGGCGACGGAGCGGGTTCCCCTTCCCTCTCCCTCCCCCTTCCACAATTCGGGTTGGGATTGGGACATTTTCGTAAAGATGGAAGTGGATTGATCCGGAACAGAGGTTCTTTCCTTTTTTTTAAAAAAAAAAAAAAACAAAACGAAAGAAAACAAAACGGAAGACGACAAGGTCCAGCTCGGGAGAAAAGGGAGGGACGGGGCCAAAGCTTCGCTAGCCGAGACATTCAGGCGTACAACCTCCTCCCGCCCCCGCTTGAAAAAGGAGAGGAGGATGGACCTCCATCTCCAGGTCCTGATCTCGAATCCGAACCTGGCTGGTGGCTCAGCTCGTAAGCCTGAGCCTCTTCCTGCTGCCTTTGTTCCAGGTTGGCCTGATCGGGTTGGCCTATCCCTGCTCTGGTTCCCCAACCGGTCTCGTGGAGGGTGAAGAGGGCGTAGATCTTCATCACGGCAAAGTAGTAACCGAAGAGGATGAAGGCGGGTACGAAGAGGATGTCCTGAGGTCGGAACCAGAGGTGAGGTAGAAGTTTGGCCGTCCTGGTGGCTAGGATCCAAGCCAGGTAGGATAGTAGGATGTTCCAGGCGGGTAGGTGGTACCCACCCTCCTCGATCGTCCTTGTGGATTTGACGCAGAGGTAGAGGACGAGGCAGGGTCCGGCTAGCAAGGTGAGGGGGTTGATGAACTTGTCGATCATCGAGTAGGCGATGTAAGGGTGTCGGGTCCAAACGTGCCTCTCCTTGAAGATGGAACGGATGTCGGACCTCCAGGTGTTCCTGGTCCACCTGAGGACCTGTTTCAGGAACCTCCAGTCGGGTTTCATGGTGCTGAGGAGTTCGGCTTCGGGACAGACTTGGATGTACGTGTTCCAACCGTGACTGACCATCCACCTGGTCAGGAACTTGTCGTCACCAGAGTTCAGGAGGTACTTGCCCAGCCAGTAGTCGTTGGTGAAACCGTGGAGGAAGTTTGGATCCTTCAGGATGACGGTCCTGTAGGCTGCCGTCCTTCCGGAGAGGCAGGGGACTCCACCGTCGATGTGGGTGGAGGCGGCGATCTCAAAGTTTCGGATCGAGAGACGGAAGGCGGCCAGGGTCTCCCACACCGTCATCCTGTGACCTATGGGTTTGACCCTCTGAGAGGTCCCCACCCCACCTATCTGTTGATCCTCGAAGCATGCCAGGACGTAAGGAAGGAGGGTGGGAGGCCAGATGGCGTCGTCGTCCGCGAAGACGATGATGTCGGTGGTGGTGTTCTTGATCCCGTGAGCCATCTGCAACCTCTTGTTGGCCTTTGGAACGGTCAGGACCTTGATCCTCTCCGGATCCACGCTCCTGGCCAGATCCTCCAGAGCTCCTCTCATCTTGGTCTCGGTGACGATCAGGATCTGGTAAGGAGAACCTTGAAGCCAGGAGAAGGCTGCCTCCTTGAACTCCTCCCCTGCGTCGATGGTTGGGACGATGATGGTGACATCCTCCGAAGCCACGTAGGTAGGGTTCTGAGGAGGTTGGATGGGTTTGTAAACCACCGCCGCAGTCAGTCGGATCAGGTACCAGAAGTATCGGTAGAAACCGATGATCCCGAAGGGTAGGAAGACGGGGAAGTGGTCGGCTGTAAGGTAGAGCATGGTTCTCTTTCTCCCCCTTTTCTTTTTTCGGCAACCCCCCCCCACCCCAGAGTCCACCCTGACCTTCTTTTTTTTTTTTGGATCGCAGCCCCCCATCACACACTCGCAAAGACTCACGCTGTTTCAAACGCTTTTTTTTTTTTTTTTACTGTCCTTGTCTCTCTCTCTCTCTCTACTTTCCTCCCCTCTCTACCTGTACTTTCAAACCTCTTCCGAGCGGGGCGAGGTGGTTGAGGTCGGGTCGCTAGAGTAGGGTGGGGGTTGTCTGGTTTGAAGGGATGGGGGAATACCAAGTTTGATGAGGTTGATGGTGTTGAGAGGAAGGGATGCCAAGTGATGGAAAGATTCCTCCCCGAATCGGGAACAAAAATACAACCTCCCCTTTCCTAAGGCCTCCCCAAGAACCCCCCCTCCTCCCTCCTTTCTCCTCTCTCTTTCTTTCCTTTTTTCCACGTTTGTTTACGTCGAAGCGAGGGGTCGGTTTCCTCCTACCCCAACAGAAAGGGGGTTCACGTGAAGGGGATGGAGAACAGAGGCAAGTAACCCCCAGGAGAAGGAGAGAGGGGGGAAACGGGTGGAGGAGGAGTGAAGAGGGAGCGCGGTCCACTGTTGAGGGAAAGGTTGGTGTGGTGGCCAAGTCGAGGGAACGGGCGGTTGAGAGTGAAAGTGGGTGAAGGGGGGATGGGGCGGTTGGTTTCGACACGCTCTTCGCATCACCACAAGAGTGTTTGCCAGTTTGTGGAGGGAGCGCAGGCAGGCGCATTTGTCGTACCACTTTTTCATCCGACCCTTCCCCGATCGGAATGGCCTTCCCCGATCGAGATGGAAAAAAGACCCCCCCGATCGGATCCATCTCTCCCCCTTTTCAAAACTCGTGTCCACAAGTGGGGCGGACCGGTCATTGAAAGATGGATCAATCAATTTTGGTAGAGGGGGGGGGAAGGAGGAAGAACGTGATGAGGATCATGTGGGGGGGTTGTCCCGATGCGAGGTGGAGAAAAGGATCGTGGAGAGGGGGAATATCGAAAAAAAGGTTCGAATTCAAACGAGCAGAAAACAACATCCCTTGGACCGAGCGAGGAGAGAACGAGATCAAAAGGGGAGAGAGAGAGAGAGAGAAAAAGAGAGAGAGAGAGAGAGAGAGAGAGAGAGAGAGAGAGAGAGAAGGGAGGGGGGAAAAAAGAAAAAAAAAAAGAAAAGAAAAGGCCTAATCTAATGAGATCCGCGTCGCCGATTTCTCCATCACCCCTCCAGGTCTCTGACCTCCGAACGAGTCGTTCGGATTCCTCCCTTCTCCTTCTCCCTGATCGACATGCCTTCCTTCTCTTCGTGCTCCGTTCCAAGTCGAAGCCGCCGCCCCCTCACCCACCCTCCCAGCTCCAAAGCGTCCTCCACCACCGTTGCTGTCGACCATGCCGGAGGAGGGATGGTTGGGGAACTCTTCCTCCTCCTCCTCGTCCTCCAGGATCCCGCCCGCCACCGCGCCTCCGAGCTCGTTCTGGTGACCCACGCTCGCCCTCTCGCCCACCCTCTTCCTCCTGACGCCTCCGAACTTGCCGATCGAGTCGTGCGCCTGCTTGAGCCCCTTGTTGAAGTTGAGCAGGCAGACGATCCCGTTGGTCAGCGTCAGGAGGAGCGAGAGGATGGCGAAGGCGGAGAAGAAGGTCAGCGTCAGCTTGACGTAGGCGTAGTCCTGCCTCGTGCTCGGAGACCAGACGGTGACCAGCTTGTAGATGAAGTAGACCACCCCCGCCAGCATGAGGAAGAGGGCCAACGACATGAGCGAGGTGATCTCCCTCCTGACCGCAAACCCTGCCGCCAGCAGCGCGGCGATGGCGATGGGGACGGCGGCGACCGTGACGCCAAACGTCCACTCGGTCGTGCTGGCCACCAGGATCAGGTAGGCCATCGTGAAGCCCACGCCGAAGAAGAAGGTGAACTTGATCAGCACGATGAACGTCTGGTAGTAGACGAACATGTTTCGGATCCTCAGGTCGGCTCCGATCCTCTTGTACACGTCCCATCCGAACTCGGACCAGAGCTTGAACGTGAAGTAGACGATCGGCACCTGCGCCACGCCGCAGACGATGGGCACGACGATCAGGAACTTTTGAACCGTGGGGTAGATGGTGTCCTGAGTCGCGCAGAGCATCGAAGGGTCGTCCCTGCAGGGGATGCCGCCTGCCAGCTCGTCCTGCGCTCGGAGGCTGTCCCTCACCTGCGTGATCTCGAGAGCGGCCGTGATGGTGAGCGCGACGTTGAAGATGGAGACGCCGATCACCTGGATCGTGTTCTTGAGCCTGACCGCATCGAAGCCGACGACGACCTCAAAGATCATGCCGAAGACGAAGATGGAGAGGTAGACGGGCACCGTCTTCAGGTCCTGCACCTCGGAGTAGATCCTGGTCTGGATGATGCCAAAGGCGATGGCCACCATGGTGGTCACCACCACCGCCTCGATCAGGATCGTCAACATGAACGCCGAAGCCATCTTGGAAGGCACCCTGAACCAGGCGTAAGGGTCGGATCCGTTCGTCCTCAACGAGCTCTTGTGCATCGAAGACTTTTCTCCGCTCCCCATCCCCTTCTGCTGCTGCTGCTTCCGCTGTTGCTGCGCTTGCGCATTCGAACCGACTCCGATGGCGTTTCGAGCAGTCGCCGGGGGGACGATCGAGTCATGGATTCTGCCACCCGTGGGGTAGGAGCCTTGATGATGATGGCTCTGGCCGGTGGTTGCTGTCGCTGCCGCTGCCGCTGCTGCCGAACCTCCTACGCCTTTACCGAAGGAGGAGGAAGAGGAGGTGGTGGAGGACCTCTTTCTGGCTGGCCGAAAGGATTCACCAGCAGGGCTGGTCAGAGGGAGGTTGCCACCATTCTGCTGGCTGTTGGGTGGTGACCCTAGGTGGTGGGAGGGAGTGGGAGGAGCGTCAAAGTAGGGGGACGCCGAGAGGTAACCGGAGGCTGAAGACGTGGGACCAGCTTGAGCCTCTTGGTGCTGCTGGTTGGAGTAATGAGGGTAGGGCTCCTGGCTCGGGGGGCCTTGGGACAGGCTCTGGCTCTGGTAGTAAGCGAAGGATCCCGAATGAGCCTGATGCGATTGAGGTTGATGGTGTTGGTGGTGATAAGGATCGTCCATGCTTGGTAGAGGTGGGTGAAGGATGATCTAGCCCAGCCCTGGATTCCGCCCACCTGTTCCTCTCTACACCGCTCTCGACTTGGCTGACAGCGCTCTTCTTCCCCTGACTAGGGTTGGTATCAAATCGGATCAGTTTTCAGCAGGAAGAGACTTCGGTGTATGCATTAAAGACCATCAGGGGAAGAGGATCTGGGTATGAGGGGAAGGGTATGAGGGGTAGAGGGAGAAGGAGAGGGAGGGGGAAGGGGTGGAAGAAAGTCGAGTGTTGATGCGATGGTGGTGCTCGGTGGAAGAGAGGAGGGATGGAAGGGGACAACGGGATGGATGGCAGAGATTCACATGCACACACACACGCAAAGATCACGATCATGGCGCCGTAAAAGTGAAAAAAAAAAAAAAAAAAAAAAAAGTCCCACGAGAGCTGAAGGTGGATGGACCGATGGACCGATGGATGGATGGATCTCGGCAACGAGACGCTCAGTCCTCGGGTTCGCCACGGGTCTAAGCTTGATCTCGACCTACTTGAGTACCATGATGATTCATGCAAAGAATTCGAAATGACGATCTCACCTTCGCTCGAAGGAATCTGGGAGAGGAGAGGAGAGGAGAGGACTGGATAGGGGGTCGAGGCAGGGTACAGGCAGCGCAGTAGGAGCAAAGTCGGACTCGGACAGGGCTCACTTCAGAACTGCCCTCGTATGCGCGCGCTCTCTTGATCGATGATGGGTTCTCCCGTGAGTGAGAGCGTGAGTGAGTCAAAGGGAACATGGTCCGGGAGTGAGTGTGGTGACTCTCTCCCTCTGGGCCATGCCTTCTTTCTCTGGACGTTGAAAGGGGGGGAAAAAAGGGTTGGAGAGAGAGGGAGAGAGGCAACGGGACCAGGAGTCGAGGTACGTTCTGGTTCACGTTGCTGCAGTTGGATCTGCATCACGTTTTCGAGCGAGTTGAAAAAGGAAAAAGGGGAAAGGAAAAGACTGCAGCAGTGGCGAATACGGTGGTGAGGAGCGAGTGCCAGGTGGAGTGGTATGGTACCGTTTCACCTCCTCCCCCTCTCTCTGACTCAAATCTCTCACTCCATGCAGCACTTGTACCCTCGACCCTGGCTGGGATTCTAGAGGTCCCGACTCGAGCCAAGTCGGGATCGCCCCTTCCTCCCCTGACTCCCAACCTGCCTCCCCCTACTTTCCTTCCTTCCTTCTTTCTTCCCTCTTTCTTTCCTTCCTTTTCTTCATCGCTGATCGTCCCTGCCACGGCCAACCTTGATCCTTGAAAAGAGTGAACCTAGCGAGCCTGGTGAGGGAGTGTGGTCAGTTTGCGAGCATGCTCTACATGCTCACCACACCATCCTACAGTTACAGTCGCAGTCAGTCTGACGATCACCCGTTCATGGTTCGATTCAACCCCACCTTCCTTTGACAAGGTGGAAGGGGTGTATGAGAGTGTGGTTGCGTTCGATCCATCGCCTCCTCATTCGAGATCATCCACCCTCGACTATGTTCAACGCCGCTTTCCCACCCCTTCCTCAGTTCGCATCACGTGATCAAGCCACGCAACTCACCCACGATTACATAACTACCCAACCCCACCGCTTACAAAGCCGTGCCTCTGACTCTCTCTCCCTCTCCGCCCTTCCTGAACCAGCCGATCCCGGTATTATTAATATTGTTCTTGACTCTTCTCCACCTTGGTTCCTTCACCCGACTCGAAGAAAAGCCTTCCGTGAAATCCCTTCCCACTTTGGCTTCCCACCTTCCATATATCAAATCGATTCTCTCCTTGGATCCTCCTCTCTTCCCGTCCTATCCCTCCCCATCCCTCCCACCTCCTATCCTTGCAACCCCGCCTTCAGGCCTTCTCCACACCTTCGGACGTTGAACTGACCCCCCCTTCCCCGTGGCTATCGTTCTCCAAACGCCAAGATGCAACCTAGCATGATCCAACTCGCCCTCAGGCGATCGGGCCAGCTCTGGTCAAGACAACAAGCTCCGATCCAACCCCTCCGCTCCACCTACCTGGCACCTCGATCGGCCCTCGTCGTCACTCCAACCACGACAGCAAGGCTCTACTCTGCTTTGGGCTCGAAACCAATTCCCTCCTCCTCCTCCTCCTCCTCCTCTTCGGTTCAACAAGCATCCTCTTCCGGTAGTGCCGGTGACAGCGGCTCGGAAGCGCCAGTCAGGCTCTCCGACCCTTACCCTCTCCCCTTCTCGCCGGAAATCGTTCAGATGAACAACGCACAGCTGTGGGATGGGGTAGACCTCGCTTCGGAATCGCAGATCATTGAAGGCGTGGACGCGCCCATGAGGGTCCCAGGAAGGGAGGACGAGGACAGGGATACCAAGATCGCCAGGTTGGTCTACCAGTGCAGGAAGAGGGGGACGCTCGAGACCGACCTCATCCTCAGCACCTTTGCCAAGAAGGAACTTCGGTCGCTCGGCGACCAAGAGCTACACGAGCTCGACATGGTGAGTGAAGCCTTGAGCGGGTTGCCCAAGCTTTCTCACGTTTATCCTTCTTCGGTGGGCACTAACAACGGAACGACCCGTTCCTCTCGCCTTGGACTTGCTCCTCTCCCCTACCCTGTCCTCATCCTTGCGAACAACAGCTGTTGGACGAACCTGATTGGGACATCTTCTACTGGTGCACTCAGAGGAAGCCCGTCCCTCCCAAGTGGGCTGACTCGTTCAAGACGGAGGGAAAGCTAGGGTGGAGGCTGGTCAAGCACACGAAGAATGAGGAGAAGGCCGTCCGATGGATGCCGGAGCTCAAGTGAAGGGAACGCTCTCACGCTCTCTCTCTCTCTCTCTCTCTCTCTCTCTCTCTCTCTCTCTCTCTCCCTCCACCTCCCTCTTTGTTTTGGATGTAGAGGTCTCGCCTGGACCTCCATTCCCCTGGAATGCTTCAAAGTATTCCTTTGTGACTTGATACGTTTACCAACTTTCGTTTGTGAGTGTGATTGCATGTATGCTCACACTGTAATCTGCAGATATTGGCATACACCGTTTGTGCAACAAGGCGGAGAAGGGAGGATGGTGGAAGGACTACCGGACATCGAAAGGTCCCCCCCCCGCCTGCTTCGTCTCCCGAGTTGAACAATCTCCTTCTCTGGCTGTGGGATGTTTGGGTCGGCTCGGATGCTGAGCCGATTCTTGCTCTGTTGGAGAGGGAGAGGGAGGGGAAGAGGTTGGTGGTCGCATAGAAAGGACGTGCTTCCTGTACTTGAGTTTTTGAAATCCATCTTGCACTTTTTTTTGGGGGTCGTCCACCTGTTCACTCTCCTTTTTTTTCCGCGCACTCCACCTGAGGTCAAGGTGGCAAAGGGCGTGTAAGTTGATGCACTACCATCAGGGGGCAGGTGGCCTTGAAAGGGGGGAGGGAGAGCACAACCCTTCCCTTCACTGACCATCACCTTCGCACGATACCACGTCCATCGAGAGCACACCATCCCCATACAAGCTCGCAGCCCTTCAACGAAGAGCAACCAAGCATCCTCCCTCCCAACCATCCAACCAAGTCGCCATCGGATTCAGACCTAACACCTCTCCATCTTCAGCCGATTACTGGGAGGTCGGTCGACTCCCCCCTCTTGAGACCATGGGTGCTCTCCTCTCCATCCCCTTCCTCACCGGGGGCCTCTCGACGATCGCCACCTCGTGTTTCGCAGGTCTGGCCTTCTTCTGCACCTCCACCGCGGCTTCCGCCTTCTTCAAGTCGTGCAATTGTCAATCCTCGATCGCCACGCGGGTGGGCTTCGCCATCATCTTCTGCCTCGATGCCCTCCTGGCCTGGCTCAGTTTGACCGGCTTCATGATGAAGAAGATCGAAGAGTGGAGCTGGAACTACATCAAGATGGACTGCAGGGATAAGGATAGGTGCTACGGAGTCCTCGCAGTACACCGGATCACCTTCGCCCTCGCCCTCTTCCACTTCATCCTCGGCTGCCTCCTGATCGGCGTCAAGGACACCAGGACAAAGAGGGCGGCCATCCAGAACGGATGGTGGGGGCCCAAGGTCCTCCTCTGGCTAGTCCTCACCGGTCTCACGTTCGCCGTCCCCAACGGATTCTTCATCTTCTGGGCCAACTACGTCTCCCTCATCCTCGCCTCGGTCTTCATCGTCGTCGGCCTCGTCCTGCTGGTCGACTTTGCCCACACCTGGTCAGAGACGTGCCTGGACAAGTGGGAGACGACCGACTCCAACTTTTGGAAATTCACCCTGATCGGTTCCACGCTGGGAATGTACGCCGCCACCATCGCCTTGACCGGAGTTCTGTACGCCTTCTTCGCCTCCTCGGGTTGTCGGCTGAACCAGTTCTTCATCTCGCTCAACCTGGCGCTCTGCATCGTCCTCACCATCCTGTGCATCAGCCCTCAGGTCCAGGAGGCCAACCCTAGGAGTGGGCTGGCCCAGTCGAGCATGGTGGCCGCTTACTGCACCTACCTCATCGCCTCGGCCGTCATGAACAGGGACAACGTCGAGTGCAACCCCATCACGAGGGGGAGGGGTGGCAACGCCAAGACGACCACCGTCGTCATCGGCGCCCTCTTCACCTTCCTGGCCATCGCCTACTCCACCTCGAGGGCCGCGACCCAGTCCAAGGCCCTCGTTGGAAGGCGGAGGGCCGCCTTGAACGAGTCCACCCCACCTTCCGGATACGGGCCACTGGCGACCAGGGAGTCTATGGACACCTCGAACGGAGGAGGAGGCGCAGGGGTCATCACGAGCCAGCCCACAGGAAAGGATTCCCTCAGGATCCAGGCGCTGATGGCCGCCGTCGAAGCCGGTGCCATCCCGGCCTCGGCCCTCGACGAGGAGGACGACGACGACTCGGACGACGGCATTGGAGGAGGAGGAGAGGACAACGACGACGAGAGGCAGGGGACCAGGTACAATTACAGCTTCTTCCACTTTGTCTTTGCCATCGCCGCCTGCTACACTGCAATGCTCCTGACCGATTGGTGAGTTTCACTTTTTCTCTTCCTGTTCCTTTCCCGGTCTCCCTTCCTTCCAGATGATTCGATTGATTGACCCAGGCTGGCAACGATCCCCTTCCCTCCCCACCCCCTTCTCTACTTCGATCACTCCTTCATTGGGACACCCAACGATTCGGCAACCATCAGGCGATTCGTCCGACTAGGAGGCCCTTCGCCCGACCCTTCGGAAGACGGAGCCCCCATCGCCTACATCGGAAGGAGCCCGACGGCCATGTGGATGAGAGTCGTCAGCAGCTGGCTCTGCGTGCTAATGTACGCCTGGAGTCTGGTCGCTCCCGTTCTCCGTGAGTTCGTCCACCAAAACATATAAAAAAAATAAAATAAAATAAGAAAAGAGTGGTCCACCTCCAACCCCTCCCTTCTTGATTGGTGTGTTCGGGACTGACGAAGTCGTCTCCTCCCCCCCTTTTTTCACCTCACTGCCCCAGTCCCTGACCGATTCGGACTGGACTGAGCCTAGAACCCACTTTCGCGAACCCCCCCCCCCCCCCCCCCCCCGCCCC
>KZ820223.1:0-17726 GCA_003144235.1 Violaceomyces palustris
CCTGACGAACGTCCTGGCACCGTCCTTCTCCCTTGGTCTGGTCTCGTAGATCCCTGCAAGGGGATCCCTGTGGGTCGTTTCGATGATTTTTCGAGGGGGGGGGGGGGGGGGGGGGGAGGTTCTTTTTGTAAGTCCGGAAAAGCCTCCCAACCCAGATCCAAGGAAAGTCTTCGGGAGTAGGAATTCGAATAGAATCCCTTCATAAAGGACAAGGCAGAGGGAGGGAAAGGAAAGAGGAACGAACCAATCCACGACAGCATCCCTAGGGATGCCCAACAAGTCCTTGGAGACCGGATCCGAGATCGGTCTTGAATCCCGGATCATCTCTTCCAAGGGAACCTGACCTTTCCTGGTCTTTTGGTAGACTCCTTTGGAAGGAGGGGAGGGAGTTGAGATGAGATCGTCCGTCAGAAAAGGAAAGAACAGGTCTCAAGGGTGGTGCTCGAAGAAGAGGGACCCACTGGTGAACCTTTCGGAAGCGCATTCCAGAACAGCATGCCTGGCGTCCACCTTGATCGAGGAAGGTAGGGACAGGTTGGAGAGGTTGAAATCCCCTTCCACCCTCGGATCCGATGATGAAGCCCTCTGGTTCTCGAGGAGCTTGTAGAACTCTGAGGCGAGAGCGACTGAAGCGATGCAGGCCTAAAGACAATCCCCCCACACACAAACACAATCGGGCGGACGTAAGGAATCAGGTGAAGGTGGTTTTTTTTTTTTGGGGGGGGGTCAAAGTTTGGACAGGAAAGCTCATGGAATTCTCCTTTCCTTCCTTCCCTGAAAAAAACTCACCTGAGCAGCCAAACCGATTCTGAAGCCACTCCTCACGACGTTCCCCTCGGATCCTACCAGTTCCAACCTAGGCTTCGAGTTGTGAAAGAAAGCTTCGGGTAGACCCGACCATTTCCACAACCTTTCGATCGTCTCCAAGGTGGTTGGTGGGGTTCTTGTCATGGGTACACGCTGAGGTTTTTTCGACTCTTGCCAGGTCTTGTCTTTTCTTCAAGGGGTGAAGGAGAAAGGAGGGGGGGGGGATGGTCTTGATCAGGTTTCAAGTATGGAATGGAACCCAACCTCGTCGGTCTCCCCCCCCACAGAATTCCCTCCCAACTCAGCCTCCACTTCTCGCCCTCTAAAAACCGGCCTAGAGCCGACGCCGGCGGGACCGGGGAAATCAGGAAGAAGGACACGAAAAAACAAAAACGACCCCAACCATCGAAAGTAGAGGAAAAGGCCACAAAAAAACAAAATCAAAAAATAAGTAAAAATATTGCCAGTCCCCCCAAAGTTCCTTCCACAGTCTGTTGAAAAAAAAGTGGCGCTGAGCACAAACAAAAGAGATGCCTCCATTTCTTTTCAACCTCGAAGGAACGTGTAAGAAGGGGGGGACAAGGGTATTCAAAGCATGTGCCCTACCAACCACACGGCAAGGTAGACCTTCCAGCTGACTTTCCTCTCTCTGCTCTGGAAGAGTTGCTGATCCACGAGTTGGGTGGCGTCCTTCCTCAGTCTCTCCACCTCGTCCCCTAGCCTCTCCGAGAGCGAAGCCGACTCGGTCGAGATGAGCAAGGTGCACTCCAGGTCTAGGTCCGAAGACCTCGAACCGTAGTTGGAAGATCCGATGTGCGTCACCGTCGGTCTGGCTCGATCCGAGTCGCTCTTCGGCGGGGGAGACAGCCAGATTCCTTGGGAAGGCGTTTGTTTTTATTTGTTTATTTATTTATTTTTATTCGATTGTGTGTGTGTGTGTGTGTGTTTGTGTGTGTGTAAGTGCAAAGCCAGGATGGAGAAAGTGGAAGAGACCCGAGACACCATGGGAGGCAACAAGGGAGGGTTTTCGACCGCTGACACTCACCTTTGGCATGATAGGTCCAACCCTCCTTGAACCACTCCCTGATCTCCACCCCGGACCTTCCCTTCTCGGAAGGACCGGAAGGGTTAGGCGAAGGGGAAGAGGGGGGCGGTGCCAACCTCCGGTTCGACCTTAGATCTTGCCAGAACCTCTTCTCCAATAGCGTGTAGCCCTGAGGGATCCAACCGCTGACGCCTTTGCTACCGAAGAAGCCGTTGGCTCTCGGTGAGGCACAGAGGATACGGATCAGGGGTTCCAGGCACTCCTCCGCTTCTCCCTCTCTCCGCGTAGGCGAAGTCAAGATCCTCCTGTAGGGAGGGTAGAGCGAGAGGTAACCCGAAGTCAGGTCCAAGGTGGGTTTCGGTTTCGATCCGACTTCCTCATCCCCTTGCCGTACGGGCACGCTGGAAGCCATCCGCAAGATCTTTGGAACAGCCTCCGTCTCCTGCCGGATCTGTAGTGGGCCCATCTGCAAGAGTGGTACGATCAAAGTGTCTTCTTCGACACCCTGCTTGCTCCGCTCCTTCGCAGACCCTTGGCATTCGCTCTTCCAGAATCGCGTCAACTCCTCTAGAGCCCTCCTCGAATCCGATTCCCAACCTTCCGAGACGAAGAGTTGGTTCGCAAGAGGGGTCGTGGTCGTTCTTGGCCAACCATCACCATCAACGCCCGACCTTGACGAGTCCCCCACCTTGAGGATCCTTTCCCCACCATCCCAAACCAGCTCGTAGTCCAGGTGATCAAAGTCTTGGTCTCCTCGTTCTTCCTCACTTGCGGCGGAGTCATCTTTCCTTCCTACCACCTTTTCTTCGACCTCCTTGGGCCGATCCATCGAGGCCTCCTTGTGAACGAGGCGGTAACTGAATCTCGATACGAGGAGGACCAGAGAGTCAAGGTAGTCTGCCAGCTTGGCATGCGACCTTATCAACATGTACCTGTCCATCCTGTTGGTGAAGTAGTCATTCGAGAGGTTGGCCCTGAAAGCAGAATTTGGGTGGGGAGGTTGGAATCCGTCAGTTCAAAAAAGTAGATGAAGGATATGTGTTGAAAGGAGATCCCGCTCACCCACCCGCCGGACTCACCCGCTCATGATGACATCATCGTCGAAACCGTAAATCTTCATGTGCTGGAGACCCCAACCCTCGTTGAACCTCCTACCCACCAACCTCTTGACGAGACCCTTCAGCTTTGGAGTGTGGTAGAGCCTCAGGTGAACCTGATCGGGAAAGTCCCTCTCGAGGTTTGCCAGGAGCGAAGCGGTGGAAGGTTTCGGTCTTGCCTCCCTTGTGGACCTGAGGGCGTCGGTGAGGATGACGAGCCTCAGTTCCGGTCTACGTGAGAGGGACTTTCTCAACGCCTGGATCAGAGGCTTCTCCTCCTTTCCAATGTAGAGGGAAGAGATGAAGATCCTCTTCCGAGCCGAGAGGATTCGTTCCTGCTTCCCGTCGGAGGTGGTTTGGAGACGTTTTTTTTTTTAATTTGGTAGGTCGCGCATGGACTTTGTCAGACTACTTCCTCACCGACAGGGTTGATTCCATGCAGTCATCGAAAGACAGTTTGCGATCGGGTCCACAGGCTTGGGTAGGTGGTCGGTCAATTTGGGGATGGGATCTCACCTTGAGCGTGTTGTAGAATTGGCTGGGTGATTGCAGGAGCTCCAGCTGATCCGAGCTCGCTCTGAAGAGGGGTAGGCCCTGGGATTGCGAAATTCCGATGGTGAGGGAGTGAGGGTCATGGATGTCGGATCCGATGCCGGCGGTGGGGGTGGCTGCATGGTAGGACCTGGTCGTCGCCTCTGATGGGTTGGGTGAGGTAATGAACGGTGAACTGGCTCGTAGGAGAGGAGGAGGAGGTTGGAACTGGTTCCGACATTGGGTTGTAGCAGGTATGGCAGATGCGGGGCATCGGGAGGAGGATGGTTGGGAGGAATGAGCGGAAGAGGTGGATGTCAGGGATAGGAGTTGGCAGAGGGAGGAGGAGGAGGGCCTTGGCCGTGCTAGGGAAAGGGCCGACATGGCTGAGGCTCCGTGTCCTTTGGCTTGGGCTTTCCACTTGATCTCCTTTTCCAAACTTGCTCCCCCTTGCTGACTTGGGTCCAGGGAAGGATGGCGGGTTGTGGGTTCGAGGGTAGGGAGGAGGGAGGGCTTGATGCCTTGCTTGCTTGAAGGCGGTGAGGGCCCTCTCGCAGCTCTTCTTCTTCTTCTTCCCCTTCTCCTTCTTCTCCTCCTCCTCCTTCTTCCCCTTCTACTCCTGATGAGATATGGTGGAAGGGGAAAGGGGAGTTTTCCGATTCCCGAGATCCTTTCTTTGGCTCTGCCCTCTCGTGCTCGAGGGGGTGATCGGTGATGAGGACGCGTCGCTTGGATTCCGAGGCTTGGGAGGGACCTTCTTTGGTTTGTTCTGGTGATGATCAGGATCCTACTCCACCTCGGCTTTGAAAGAGGGACGGAACGATGAACAGGATAGCGGAAAGACCACCCAACACCAATCTCACCAGAACGGCAACGCCCATCATCATCCTTTCGGGGTCCTCTGGCTAAACCTACACCAACCTTACCTTCCCACCACCCCAAAACCAACCCTGCTTTTCCTCTCGCCTGACCAAATCTAGCCAGTGGCTGTCGACTCGATTCCGACGAACGATCGCTAAAAAAGCGCAAGGGCACCCGACTAGCGACATCAACGAAAGGGACAAGGCCAAGCTAGAGCCCATCGCAACTCGTCCTGTGCTCTTCATCCCCCTCTCCCTCCTCTTTCACAACCCTCTTTCTCTTCTCTCCCTCTCTCCCTCCCTTCCCAATCACCAACATCCCCCAGTAGCACCTACACCACTCAGCCGACGCCACCCAGCTTGAAACCGCTTCCAGCTCGTCCTCTCCCTCTCCCTCTCTCCCTCTCTCCCTCTCTCTCCCTCTCTCTCTCCCTCTCTCTCTCTCTCTTCTCACGGTCGGGCAGGCAACCTCCCCATCCACCTCAACAGATATGCCCGCAACAACACAAGAGGTCAGTGGCCTTCTCCTTTTCATCCCCTTCGCTTCAAACGAACAAGGCCACCATCCATTGACGCCTCTCTCTCTCTCTCTCTCTCTCTCTCTCTCCCCTCCCCTGCCAGACCATCAATCTCTCGGCGACCAATGTCGTCGTCCACCCGCTCGTCCTCCTCTCGGTCACAGATCATGCCTCTCGTTCCGCCTCGGGTTCGAGGAAGAGGGTCTTGGGCGTCCTCCTCGGACAGGAACTCAAGGGTGGAAAGACGATCAACGTGGCGAACAGCTTTGCCGTCCCCTTCGAGGAGGACGAGAGGGATCCCAAGACGTGGTTCCTCGACCACGATTACATCCAGAGCATGAACGACATGTTCAAAAAGGTCAACGGTGAGCTCAGCGACCCATCTTGCTGTCCCCTCCCCAACCCCTTTTGGAGTGAGATAGCTGAGACCACCCTATCCCTCCTCCTGCCCACAAAGCTCGTGAGAAGATGGTCGGATGGTACCATACCGGGCCACGTCTGAGGTCGTCCGACTTGGAAATCAACGAGTTGATGAAGAGGTTCATCCCAAAGCCCGTCATGGTCATCGTAGATCCAAGGCAGAGGGACGTCGGTATCCCGACGGATGCCTACCTCGCCGTAGAGGAGATCAAGGATGTGAGTCGAGCCCCTTTTCCTACCCTCATCCCCGTCGCTCACCTTCCCCCGTTCCCTTCCTCTCCATCCATGGCCGTTTGAGGAGGGGAAACTGACACACGCGACGGATCCCACACTTGGCTTGAATCCTCACCCTCTGCTCAGGATGGAACCGCGACACAAAAGACCTTCATGCACGTCCCTTCGACGATCGAAGCGGAAGAGGCCGAAGAGATCGGCGTAGAACACCTCCTCAGAGACATCCGAGACACGACGACGGTGGGGACCCTCTCGACCAGGGTCTCGTCCCAACTCTCCTCGCTCCGAGGCCTCCAGTCGCGCCTGGAAGAGATCCGAGACTACCTGAGCGCCGTGGTGGCCGGTCAACTTCCGGTCAACCACCAGATCATCTACAACCTCCAGGACATCTTCAACCTCCTCCCGGACCTGGACAAGAACGGCGAGGCGGCCAAGAGCTTTGCGGTCGACAACAACGACAGGCTGCTGGTCGTCTACCTGAGCAGCCTGATCAGGGCCGTCATCGCCTTGCACGGCCTGGTGGACAACCGGAGGGAGAACGAGAAGGGGGAGGAGGAGAGCAGTGGCACGATCGGCGGAGCGAACGGCGCCGCCTCCGGTGCGGAGAAGGGCAAGGAAAAGGAGGAGAAGGAAAAGGAGGAGAAGAAGGAGACCAAGTGATGGGGAAGGAGGCGCAAGGAGGCAAGGAAGTGACGGTTTTGGGGAGAGTCTGGACAGTCCTTTTTCTCTCCTCCGCTCCCCCTTTCCCCAGCATCCTTCCTCCCAAAGCTCTTCCTCTCAGTACCGCTCATCCCCCTTTCCCCTCTCCTTCCTCAATGCCATCCATGGTAAGAAACAGGGAGGGAAAGGAAAACCCAGTGTAAAACATCGAGATCCAGGGGATGTTTTTTTGTCATTGATCCATATCTTCCCATTCTCTCTGGCCCTCTCTAGAATTTCTTTTTTGGCTCTGCTCTATGCTGGTTTGTGAGGTCCAAAGGCTGGGTGAGAAGGAAGGTGACCCGTATGTGTGAGAACAGGGAAATAGAAAGAGAGAGAGGTTGTTGCTTGGGTGTCGGATCACGTGATCACGCGGAACCAACCTCCACCTCAACCCAACCTGAAGATGAAGAAGACCTGAACACCTCGTCATTACTGACCCCCTTTCCCAACTCGAACCCCACCAAACCCAACCACAAAACCTCCAAACCTCCCATCCTCCAATCCTCGACTCAGCCCCGTCAGAGAGATAGAGAGAGAAGATGGACCAAACCCAACTTGAACCGAAAGGAACCTCCCCTCCCTTGACCACCCCGGAAAGACCTTCCAAGCAAGTGGTGAAGAGATGGATCCAGACCCACCTTGACCTACTCCTCAAGGAAAGGAAGGAGGAACAAGATCAAACCAGACTCTTACTCTCCAAATGCCCTGCGAAACTCTTGGAGAGGGAAGGTCTGGCCATCCTCGGATTGGAGGTGAAGGGGTTGAGGATAGGTTTGGGAGACAAGGTGTTGATGGAACTGGGTAGGATCTCTGCGTTGTGTTCTTCCTCCGAGGTGGGTTTGGGTAGTCATGGGATTCGGAATGGGGATTTGGTCTTGATCGAGGAGGATGGCGGCGGTGGTAGTGGAGGATCGGAGAGGAAGGGGAAAGGGAAATCTGGTGGGAAGGGTGGTGGTGAAGAGGTTGGGGTTGGAGGTTCTGGCAGAGGTTTGGTTCAAGGAGTGGTTTACAAGGTCTTGGAAGATAGGATCACGATCGCCGTCAGTGATCGTTCGAGCGGTGGTGGGAGAAGGAAAGTCTCGGAAGGGGGGGAAGAAACGAATGGCGAATCGATGATGAACAAGAGGGGATCGATCGAACAGATCGAATTACCGGAGAGGGTCAGGGTCGTCAAGGTTGCCAACGAGGTCACTTTCGACAGGATGGAGAGAAACCTGGAGAGGTTGGCACAGATTTTGGGAGTCGAGGTCTCGAGCTCTTTCGGTAGAGGTTCTGATGGTGGTGATGGTAAGGAGGGGGAGTCTGGAGGAGAAGAAGACGAGGAGGACAAAAAGGCGTCCAAGGAAGAGAACCTCGTCTCTGGAAGCTCGAGCGTTCTCAATCAAGTCTCCCCCTTGATCTCTAGCCTCGTAGGCCTTTCGAATCCTACCTGGTCGAAGGAAAAGGTTCAACTACCCTTACCCTCCTTCAACTCCTCTCTCAACCCAAGTCAACTCTCCGCCATCTCCTTGGCTCTCTCCTCGAACCATTTCTGTCTGATCCACGGTCCACCCGGAACGGGAAAGACGACGGCCCTGGTAGAACTCATCATGCAGTTGGCTCTGGGTGGTGGTGGTGATAAGGACCTAAAGATCCTCGTCTGCGGAGCTAGCAACCTTGCTGTGGACAACCTTTTGGAGAGGATCGTTTGCAAGACCGAACATCGAGAGGCTTTGAGGAGGAAAGGGAAAGGGGTCACCAGGTTGGGTCACCCTGCTAGGGTCTTGTCCGGTCTTCAAGCTTCGACCTTAGACTCCCAGACCGTTTCCAGCTCCGAAGGACAACTGGTCAAGGATGTCACGAGGGAGTTGGAGGAGGCCATGAACTCTCTCAGGTTACCCTCCCCCTCTGATTCGACCACGACGCCAGGGAACAAGTCGAAGAGGAACGCCAACAGCAAAAGACTCAGAGGCGCCGAGAGGAGGAAGAGGTGGGAGGAGGTGAGGGAATTGAGGAAGGAGTATCGAAAGAGGGAGAGGGGAGTGACCAAGGCCGTCCTAGACAGGGCCGACATCGTCCTTTCCACCTGTCACGGAGCGGGAGGAAAGCAATTGTTGGGGAGGGAGTTTGACTACGTCATCATCGACGAGGCGTGTCAGGCCCTCGAGGCGGCCTGCTGGATACCCATCCTCAAAGCCAAGAAGGATGGAAAGGTCATCCTGGCAGGAGACCACCTTCAGCTCCCTCCCACTGTCAAGTCGACCGCGTTGTTCAAGGAGAGTGACGACGGCAAGCGTGACGAGGGCGGAGGTGGGAAGGGGAAGAAGGAGGAGAGTAAGAAGAAGGGAGGGAATGGCAAGGAGGGAACGTTGACGCCAAGCCTTGCAAAAGAAGAGGATGAGGATGGAGCGTCTTCCGGTTCGGAGGAGGAAGAAGAGGGATCGAGTGGGAGGAAGGGGGGAAGGGGGGTCGGTCAACTGAAACCTCCGAGATCGTTGGAAGAGACGCTGTTCAGCAGACTTCTAGCGATGTACGGACAAGGTTGCAAAGCTCTGCTTTCGATCCAGTACAGGATGAACGAAGAGATCATGAGCTTCCCCAACCAACGACTCTACCGAGGAAAGCTGGAAGCCCACCAGAGCTGCAAGAAGATCCGGCTGACGGATTTGGAAGGGTTCGAAGGGTACAGAGGGGATGCTTCGGTAGAGGGGGGTCAGGAAGAGGAGGAGGAGGAGGAGGTTTGGAACTCTCCCTTGGTCTTCTACGACACTGCCGGTTCGGACATGTTGGAGAGCGAGGATTCCATGGAGCCGAATCGAACCGGTGGTGGTGGTGGAGTCAAGGGTTCCAAGTTGAACGAGAACGAGGTAGAGATCGTAAAGAGACACGTCGAACTCCTTTCCTCAAAGGGACTAGACCTATCCAGGGTCACCATCCTCTCCCCTTACAGTTCGCAGGTGGGACTGATCTCTTCAAGGTTGAGAGGGATGAACAAGGAAGGGGTTCGAAACTTGGAGATAGGAACGGTGGACGGGATGCAAGGAAGGGAGAAGGACGTCGTCATCCTCTCCCTCGTCAGGTCCAACCCTGAAGCCAACGTAGGATTCCTAAAGGACAAGAGGAGGTTGAACGTAGCCATGACCAGGGCAAGGAGGCAACTCGTCGTTGTAGCCGACTCTTCCACAGTTGGAAGGGCAAAGGTGAAATTCCTGACGGATTGGATCCATCATCTGGAGAACGAGGCCACGGTCGAGGTCGTGGCTACCATGGACCTCTGAGAGCGAGTTGGGGTGGAGAGGATGGGGTTTCATGGGGGTGGTGGGGGGGGGAAGGGGACGCAAAGGATCCCCTCCCTCACCCATCTCCTTGGAGATTCGTCCCGCTAGCCCCTTCAACCCCCCGTCGAATACACTCTCTTGAAACGAAGAAGAAAAGGAGGGTCAAAAAAAGAAGGTTGACTCGATCGGGTTGGAAAGGTTTCTCACACATCCTCGCCTCTCAAGTGGGTAAAGAAAAGGGTTTGGCAGAGGTTCCCTCCTGAATCGTCTGGATTTCGTAAGGAGTTCGATGGACGTGGGGAAAACAGGAGGGATGGATGACAAAACATGGGAGGAAAGGACTCCGGATCGAGATCGAACCAGGGAACTTTTTTTTCCCCTCTTCACCTCACCAGACCGTCCAAGAGACTAGACTTGTACTTGAGATCCGAAACGACCATCTTGGTTCTCATCGGTCTCCTATCCAGAGTCCTTAGGGCCTGAGCGAGTGAGGCAGGAGTGTTGAGACCCGCCTCAAGCTCGTCCTCCACGTTCCTTGGACCACCACCACCGAGATCGAGGATGCCCCTTTCGATCTTGAAGAGGTTCTCCAACCTCTTCCTCTCTTCCTCTTGGGAGACTTTCCAAAGTCGTTCGGCTTCGTTCTCGGCCCTCTGTTCGAATTCGGTGAGCCTCTTTTGGAGATCCTTGGCCGATTGCCTGTGGGCGCTCGAGAGGAGGATCAGGTTCGGGATCAACTTTGACGATTCGGCTGGTCGAGGGAGAAGGGGGGAAAGAATGGATTGGGTCAGATCGAACAAGGAATCAGTGCCTAGATCACACAACCCACCAAGGGAGCTGAAGCCGAACACGAAGGTGAGAGAGAGAAAGAGAGAGCCGACTCGAGACTCACTCTGGACGTGGGCCAACCTCTCCTTGAAGAGCTTTTGGATGGACTCGTAGAGGTAATCCTCCTCGTAGATGCTTCCCTTCTTTCCCCCGGCTTTCTTCTTCTCTTCTTTCTTCTTGAGCTTGGCGGCGTGCTTCCGACTGTGCGAAGGGAAGGGAGGGGGAACAGACGGCTCAGTAGACTGCCCGAAGAAAAAGGAACAAGGAAAGGAGAGCCCACCATCCAGATCGTCTCAGCGAACTCACCTGGTGGTCTTGGTACTAGCGGACGAGAAGGTGTTCATCGAAGGGGCCGCGGTCGAAGCGGCTACGGTGTACCTGGTGAACTGGGTCATCTGGGTCGAAGTGTCGCTCATCACGTCCAGGTTTTCCAGGGCGGGATCGTCCTCCAGGTAGAATCCGGCCGGGTTCTCTTGCTTCTTGGTCCTCAGCTCATTGAGTCTTCCCACCTGCTTTTCCAACTGCTCGGTCATCTCCTCCAGCTCTTCCATCAGGTTCTGCTTGATCTCGAGCGCGCTAGGCTTGACATGCGTTTCGATCAGGTCTGGTCGAGAGTAGGTCAAGCAGATCCTCCTGGCCTCGTTCAGATCGTTACCTTTGCCGAGAGCGCCGACCGCTAGCTCCACGTCCCTTGCGTAGTCGAGGTAGACCCTGGCGGCCTCGGCGTACCTCGACCTCTCCTCGAGGGAAGATCCCACCTCCCTTGCCAGACCGCCAATGTCGCCGCCGGCCGAAGGTCTTTCGGAGAGAGCGATGGCGAAGATGTCCTGCCAAGATCCTAGCTCCTTGTACGCTTCCAGCGCCTTTTGCGCTTTCCCCGCTAGCTTGTAGGCCAAGGCTGCGTCCAAGTATTTCCTCCTGGTCACGAGGTAGTCTCCGTATAGTTCTTGGGCGTCCTTGAGCTTGGACGGCTCCTCTGCCCATGCAGAGAGGCCCTCCTCGTAGAGTTTGTGTTGCTCCATGTAGTCTAGGGCAGCCTGGTGATGTTGCTTGCCTGCCTTGGCCAGCCAGGCCAAAGCCTTGCCGTGTCGCTTGAGGTGGTCGTCGATTCGGAACCTCTGGTACTCGAACGGTTCGACGGACCGGAGCTCGCGCAGGAAAGGGAGGTACTCCCTCGGGTCCTTCTTCTTGGCATGCTGAGCGATCATCAGCGTCAAGGTGAAGTCGTACATTCCCAGGGCGAGATCGAAGAGCTTGTCGGCATCGGCGAGGAAGATGATGTACTTGACCGCCTCTTCGGCCAGCGCTTGGTCTTCGGCCTTCAGCTCCAACAGCAGGCTCAGGCCAGCCTCGTAATCTGCTGGGACCTTCCTGACGTGGGTGGTAAGGATGCTGTTGACGTACTTGAGACGGTCGACCCTCTCCAGCTCGCCCCTGACGGCGTCGCAAATCCTATTGACCTTTGTAGAGACATCGCAGGCTGGCTTGTCGGACTTGGTGAGAGGCTTGTAAAGGGTGGTGGTGACGTCCTCGTTCCTGAGGCCGGAGAGGAAGAGGTTGATATGGTCAACGTCGGCCACCTGCGAGACGAATTGGGACAAGTGGTCCATGAACGCCTGAGGGTCATGATCGTGGAGGATGTTGACGTCCATTCGATGAGTCCTGCACGTCCTGAAGGCGGCGCCGTACTTGTGCTTATCCAAGTTTCTCCTCACCACCTCCAGGATGAGCGGTCGCGGGCAGATGGTCTCCAGGTTTCCCCTGGGCATCTGGAGGACGAGGGACATGTTGCTGGGAACAGCGGTGACGATCCTACTGCCTCTTTCCACCCTTCGTCCAAGGTCGTACGCCTCCTCGGTCAGCTTGGATTTGGAGCTCTCACTTCCGTCGAATGGCAGCGCGGCGACGGGCAGGAACCTCGCCTCATGAGCGCTGTTGGTCCACACGAGAAAGCTACCGGCGATGGCGAAGGAGGTGGCATCCCTGGCAACGAGGTAGGAGTTGGCGTAGAGTCTACCATTTGGGGCCAGACCGACGACCCGTGGTCCTAGACCTTCCGAAAAGGAAAGGACCTGGATGTGAGGACAGAAGAGACCAAGCTTTGTGAAAGAAGGCATGGAAGCCTCTACGGACAGGACTTGGCCGCTCTTCTCGTGGACGAAGAAGGCGTGTTGACCCAGCGCCGCATCAGCAAAGGATCCTGACGTGAGCCTTCTCTCCGCCTGGGAGCCAAGTTCAAACTCTTCTCTCCTCGAAACCGTTTTGAAGGGACCATTAATGTCATCTTGGGCGCTCAGCACGCGGATCTCATCAACATCAGAGCCGAAGTGGCTTCCCAGCACTGCGATCGAGATCCTGACTTCGTCACCGCTCACTACCCCGGCCTGAACCGCGATTTGGTGAGCATCGTAGGAAGGCTCATCCGGAGCCAACTCGAAGGTCGAAACCAGCCTTGGGGTCGGAACGGGTCGACCTCCGACGCGAGCCTTGCCACCGAGGACGCCCCACTCGAAAGCCCAGATCTGAACGGTAGCGAGAGGGAAAAGGATCGCAAGAAGACCTACAGAACCCTTGGTGCTGAGGCCCGTCACTTGAGCCCAAGAGTAGTGGCGCGCGACATTTTGGACCTCCTGGGCGGAAGGCAAGAGATCTTTGGGAGGTGGTGGAAGAAGGGATGTGGTGCACATGGGCGGTGGGACATTCTGGAGGCGGAAAGGCGTCAGGAGGCTGGCAGCACCATCGGCGACAACCGCACAAGCCGCGTCGTGTGGAGGTGCACCTCCAGAGGTGCATTCTTCCAGGAAAAAGGACCGCCTCTCGACCGAGTGCGTAGAGGCAATGAAGAGATCTTGTGCGTTTTCCGGGTGCCACTTTATGCTCCTGATGCCGTGAGCGAGGATCTCTTGCTTGAGGTACCAGTGGTAGTTTCCGGTGGTCCAGATCTGGACTACGTCAACGCCCTCTCCCCCCTCCCCGTGCCTACTGAGCCAAACGGCGAGCGAGCTGCCGTCCGAGTTCCAGCAAAGCTCCCTCATCGAATGTGGCCGCGACCACACAGGGTTGTAGCTCGCATCACCCCAGCTGAGCCGCTCACCCTCGGGTTGAGCTGCACCTTCTTCCCTCAGGCTGAATTCTCCATGCCTGAGACCGTTCCTCTCAAAGAAGACAATGTCGTGCCTCCCTTCCCTTCCGGCGGCCCACCTCTCTCCGGTGGTTGAAGCGCCAAATCTTTGCGAGCTAGCGATCAGATTTCCGAAAGGGCGGAAGGCGATCGCGTGTGAGATACCCCTCACGTTGGCGTCCGAAGTAGCAGAGAGGGCACCTAGCCTTGCAAAGGTCCTGATCACGCGATGCCAGGTTGGTGGTTCGTCTGGTTTCCGGCTCTTGGACCAGAAAGGTTCTAGGGAGGTGACAGCGAAGAAGGCACCATCACCCCTCCACGAGATCCTGGGTCTTCCATCATCGTCGGGTAACTGGGGCCCACGAGGGTCTATGGTTTCGGCGGTCAAAGCCGCCTGAGCGGCCGCTGCGGCTGCGGCTGCGGCAGCAGCTTTCCCTTCACTTCCATGGAACTGGGTAGCTTTCGATCCCCAACCGACATCCACAGGTCGCTCTGTCAGGATTCAAAGAGGGGAAGGGGGGATGAGAGCAAAAGCGAGTCAGGATTCCCTCCTCTCTCCCCCCCTTGCCCAACAGCCAGGAGGGATTCGATCGCACTGTAAGCGGCACGAGCTCACTCACCTTCTCCAAAGTCGTCAGTGCTCAGCACTTTCTCGGAGAGCACTTCGAAGTCCCTTGTCATGAGCAGAATCTTTTCCCCTTCCCTCCTGCCAGACTCTGAGAGTTCTTCCGGCGTCTGTGAAGTGATGAGGACGAGAAGTTCGTCGTCAGGGCTCCAGGCGGCGGCCAGGAGGCCCTGTTCTACCGATCCAACGATTTCAGGCTGGGGATCAGGAACTTGATCGGGAGTGGTTTCGTCCTCGGGAAGCGGGATGAGGATGAGGTCACCCCCGGCAGTGATAGCGCAAAGGGCAGGCGAATTGTTGGAAGCAGACCCGCCATCTGAGAGGTAGTGAAGGGAGATGACCTGGGGTGGGTGAGAAGCTGCGATGATGGAAGCCGCTGAGCCAGGGATTGGGGGAGGAGAAGCGGGAACTAGGATGGACGAGAGCTGAACGAGGTTGGTTGAGCCAGGGTCGGATCTGAGGAAGCAGAGGTTGACGTTTTGCGAAGAGGGGGAGGAGGAAGGCGATACGGCGGCGGCATACAGAGTGTCGTCTTCCGTGCTGATCGCGGTCGCCTGTATGGTTGGTCTGGAGGAGGCAGATGGCAGACCAAGGAGAGGGTAACGCCTGACGGCGAGCGTAGAGAGGTTACGCATGGCTCTGGAGAGCCAACCAGCTCGGTCGGTTGAAGGGAGGGAACTTTTACCACAGCTCTACACAGATCCCACGCAAGGCAGACGAGATCTGAGGAGGGATTGGCTGCCCTTGTTCAGTGAGATCGAAATGGGAAGATGAGTCCAGAAAGAAAGTGGAAGGAGTAGAATGAGGAAAGGGTAGTACGACTCACGGAGAGGGGAAGAAAGAAAGCAAGTCGTTCACCATGAAAGAAGATCAAGAGGAGGAGGAAAGAGGGAGGAAGAGAGAGAGAGAGAGAAAAAAAATGCGAATCGGGCCAAGAAGAGAAGGGAAATGACTGATCGAGACTTGCAGATCGGGTCGGGTCGGCGTTTTATTCCAAAGTGAAGCTCTTGAAGCGGCATACATGATCAGCCCAGCGCCACCAACCATCATCACCACCGATAACGACAACAAGAACAATCCATACCATCAGGTCCCAAGTTCTCAAAAATAATTCCTAGGGCTTCCACTTGAACTATTGCTGACAGTCGAACGGCTCGAGCGCTATCATCCTAACTCACGGAAGGCGTCGGCCTTGGAATTGAAGTCCTTATCGGCAACCTCCTCTACTCGGTTTCCCCCGTATCTCATCTTACATGTTCTAGTAGACACAGGTTGGGTAATGACTCATCGGTGGATGATCGTGCAAAAGTCGGCATCCCCATTGTTCTCAATTTGAGGGGATGAGTCGATCGCCCTTGAAGAGGGAGGAGGGTTGAAGTGTCTACAGGAGTCTTCAAAGATGGCTTCATCTGTAACGTTCCTTCACCCAACCACAAAAAAATCCCCTCCTCCTCCCACCTGGTGAGATCCCTCCTCATGTACTGTACGTACCTTCCACTCCTCTCTCGGCCCCTTCCCTCTGTGATGAGTTCTATCTTCCCGATACGGTGAGAATGGACTTCGCCTCAGATGAAAAAAAAAATTATTACCTGACCTCCTCTTGAGGTCTCACCTCTCCCCTCACCACCCTGTCGTCCAACACGGATGCAAGGACGGTACGGACGTTGGAAACGTTTTTCTCTTCTTCGTAACGCCGGAATCCTTTACAATTACAAACAGAACCTCCTTTCCATCCCTTTCCCCCACCACGATGCCGGAGATGGAGGCAGCTGAACTCCTGATCCTCCGCCGCCCTGTCCACCCTCCCTGGAGAGGGTTTTCGTTCGTTTTCTGGTTTCCAGGGTGAGAAAAGAAGGAGTGCCACCGGTTGAAGGCTCCTCGGGAGAGGAAGGGGTTCCTCGGAGTATGCTCAAGGTTTTGAAAGGAAGAGGGCAGTGTGGAGAGGTGCTTCCTCGCTCCGAAAGATCTCTATCAAATAGTAATTGCTAACCCCCCCATCCCCCCACTTGAAACCTCCATCAAAGACGACCCGGATCAGATGACCTTGGGAGCGAGGCTGACGATCTTTCCCCAACCGGTTTGCCTCAGCTCTGCAGCGACGACGCCGTTGATCCTGGTACCGAGAGGTTCCTTCTTGTTGTTGAGCAGGACGCAGGCGTTGTCATCGAACCTGACCACCCTTCCGTCCGGTCGGACGGTCTCCTTCTTTGTCCTCACGATCACGGCGTGTCGAACGTCCCCCCTTCGCACCTTGTTGGCAGCTGGACCTTGCTGAGGAGCGCTCTGGTTGATCGGCCTCGCTTTTTGAACCACCACGACGATCTCGTCACCTGGTGGGCAAGGGAGGCGAGTTTGCCACGACGTATGAAAAAGAGGGGGGGGGGGGGGAAGTTTGCGATCGATTCGGAAACGAGATGTTCGGGAGCATGGGAAGGGAAAGGTAGAGAAGGGGGGAGAGAGAGAGAGGAAGAGAGAAGAGGTTAGCCAGAATCTTTTCCAAGCTCGATGCTCGGTCTTTCCGATAAACGCCGGTAAGACCCCTCTTTAGATCCATGTTTCCTTGCCTCTCTCTACACCAAAGAGTCCCCTCCCTCCCTACACGAGACCCTCTTCCACCCTAAAAAATGGAAAGACAAAACAAAAGCTGACCAGAAAGGGGGAGACGTGGGTTGCGGTGTCGCTCTTCTATTCCCTCCTCCTCCTCCTCAGAAATCCACCACCACCACCAAGAACTCACCGATCCTTCCCAAACCTTGGGTGCTCTTGTTCCTGAGGACGTTGACGCACTCAGCGATCAGCCCACCCGAGTTGTCGATGATGGCCATGGTGGCCTTGAGTCCCAACATGTTTTGGTGGTGTCTTTCCAACACGAGAGAGAGAGAGAGAGAGAGAGAGAGACGATGGCTTTTCAAAAGTAAGTGTGAGTGTGTGGACCCCCTTGGCTGGTGTCTCCGAAGCGTGCTTGAGATGTTGCGGTCGGACGAGATCAGGGACGATAGGGGGTGGTTGGGTTTGGGATGGCGGGCAAGAAGAGTACGGCGACGACGACAACGACGACGATGACCTAAAGGGCCTTTTTTTCTTCGTTCTTTCCATCCGGAACCAACTTCCTTTGCGGAAATCGGGATTGGAAGGTTTGATCGCAACGAGGTCGATCACGTTGTTTCCCGATAAGGAACTCCAAAATTATCGGGGATCTCGAAAGATCGGGTAAATCGGGAAGGAAAAGAGAGTGAGTGTGTGTGCCGCTCCCGCCTTGTCCCCTCAAACCCCCACTCAACCTCTCGACGAGATAGGTGAGCCAAGAAAGCCTGATACAGCTCCGCCCCTCCCTTCCACCCACTTCTTCCTCTCCACCCCCTTGAACGCCGCCTCTCCTCTCTTTCTCCCACTTCTTCCTCTTTCCTTTCTCGTTCCAAGTCCTCCTTTTTCTCCCCCTGTAGATCACATGATACGTAAAGCCAAACTCCCTCGATGCATGACGGTGAAGTGTCGCAAGGGTACGGAGCATGTGCTCAGCATGAAAGCGGTCAGCATGAAAGCGGGCGGCGGAGGGCGTGAGGAGGGGTTCTCCGAAAAAGCTGTGGCAGATGGGTATTGGCATTTCTTTTCTTTTCTTTTTTTTTTTTTTCAAAACTTTCCTCGGGGATCCTTCGTGCAGAAGAAGGAAAAGTAAAAAAA
>KZ820224.1:2032-17726 GCA_003144235.1 Violaceomyces palustris
CCCCCCCCCCCCCCCCCCCCCCATCCTCAACCTCACTCACGCTGAGGATCCTTTCTTGCTGAACCTTGCTGACCTGGGAGCCCTGGAACGTGTCGGGGTGGAAGGGGTCGCCGATCTTGTGGGCCTTGAAGTTGGCGATGAGCTTGGGCATGAACTTTTCGTAGATCGAGTCCTGGACGAAGAGCCTCGACCCGGCGGTGCAGTCCTGACCCTGGTTGTAGAGGATTCCCATGGTGGCCCAGTTGACCGCCTGGTCCAGGTCGGCGCTCTCGAAGACGACCACAGGAGACTTGCCGCCCAGCTCGAGCGTCACCTTCTTGAGGTTGGACGCCGCGGCGCTCGCCATGATCCTTCGTCCAGTGGCAGTGCTTCCTGTGAATGCGACCTGGTACGGGGAAGAGAGGTTAGGAAAGAAATTGGTTTAGAGCTCGGAAGGGATCCTATCGAGCGAGGACCAGCGATTCTTCCCCCCCAGTCTCACCTTGTCAATGTCCATGTGCTTGGCGATGGCGTCACCAACATCTGCG
Source organism: Violaceomyces palustris (assembly GCA_003144235.1). Taxonomy (NCBI): domain Eukaryota; kingdom Fungi; phylum Basidiomycota; class Ustilaginomycetes; order Violaceomycetales; family Violaceomycetaceae; genus Violaceomyces; species Violaceomyces palustris. The sequence goes on from KZ820224.1 coordinate 2,560, forward strand.
CCGAAGCCGTTGACGACGTTGAGGACGCCGGGTGGGAAGCCGGCCTCGATGGAGAGCTCGGCCAATCGGAGGGCGCTGAGCGGGGTCTGCTCGGCGGGCTTCATCACGACGCAGTTGCCCGCGGCGAGAGCGGGGCCGACCTTCCAGGCAAACATCTGGATGGGGTAGTTCCAAGGGATGATCTGACCGCAGACGCCAAGGGGTTCGACCCTGGTGAAGGCCAGCTTCTCCCCCTCGACCTGCTCGATCGTCTTGCCCTCGATCTTGTCCGCCAGACCGGCGTAGTATCGGATGCAGCCCGCCGAATCGGCCACGTCAAAGTCCCTGGCCATCCAGACGGGCTTGCCGTTGTCGAGAGACTCTAGCTCCGCCAACTCCTGAGCGTTGGCTTCGATGAGCTCGGCCCACTTGAAGAGCGCGGCCGCCCTCTGACCCGGAGTCGACTTCTTACCCCAGACGGTCTTGTACGCCTTCCTGCTGGAGGCGACGGCGGCGTCCACATCACTGACCGAACCCCTGGCGATGCTGCAGAGCGTCTTGCCCGTGGCGGGGTTGACGGATTCAAAAGTCTGACCTCCCTGGAGAGAAGGCCGGAACTCGTTGTCGATGAAGATGCCGGTGGGGATGGTGATCTTGAGGCCCGAGGGCGAGTTGATCGTCACTTTTGCGGAAGCCATCTTTGCGATTCTCTCCTTCTCCTTCTTTCCTTTCCTTTCGAAAGTGTCTGCGTGTATGCGTGCTTGTGTTTGATCAGGGAGAGGTCTTCAAGGCAGTGATCCCAAGGGAAGGCTGATAACTCTGTCTGGATCGGATGGATGGCTTGGTTTCGATGATTGGATGGGATCGTTTCGAGGCAAGTCGAGAGCGAAACGGAGGGAGGGAAGAGACGAGCTAGTGGTGGTTGTAGAGTGTTCTGGAGAGAGGAATGGAACGATCACACAGAACTCCCACCCACATCCCACCCCATCCACTCAAACTCTTATATACACAGTTACGTGTATTCACACTGCTGCAAAGTCAAAGTATGAATCTCAAGAGTACTTGGACAGTCACGTTCCACGCACTCGAAGACTGAGTGACTCTCCGACTTCGTCCACTGGCACCAATGCCTTATCCGGACGATTCAGCCGTCCGGCTCTTGGGGAAGAAGGCGAGAGGCGACAGACAGACAGACAACGATCAGGAAAGGAACGAAGAAGAGAAAGGTAACCCACAATGGTTCATCACTCCTTTCTCGCCCACCCCTCCCCACCCCTCTTCCAGCTTCACCTCGATTAGCTCGTCAGTTTCAACCCCCACCAACCCACCACACACGGGGATGGGGTGCGGGAAGGGGGAAACCAACCAGATCCATCCTCTTCCTTCTCGATGTGGAGTCACTTTGGAACTAGAGGGACGAGGGAAGCTACCCTGGTCAACCTTTACGACGATCGAAATCATGTTCGATAACTGCACACACATACACACAAGCATGTACACAAGCATGCACACAAGCATGCTAGCAAGGTGGAGGTTACCTCTTCTCGTCTGTCTGTGGTCGTCGACGAGTACACACTGCAGTTCTAGGCATCGTTACCTTCGTTTGAGTAGTTCTTCGAGCTCAAGCTCCTTCTCCCAACTTTTCCCTCTTTCATTCACTTTCCCTCGACCAGCCTGGTTTGGAATCCACTCTCTCCCCAGCAACCCCCCTCCTTTTTCATTTCCTTGCTCACTCTGACCACACATTCACACTTGGCAAGGCAATTAGGGTAGAGAGAGAGAGGGAGGGGAGAGAGGAAGAGTGAAAGGGGGAAGCGTTCTCTGGTCGCCGTCTGGATGGCCCGTGCAGGAGGAAGATAACGATCAACCCTTTCCAAGCAAGGCCTTAACGAGGGGCACCCTCTCGATCATTCATCTCTTGCCGGGAGTGTGTGGTGCTCGTTAGTACATCTGGGTCCATCGTCGGAATCTCGTACCTGGGTGCTGAGCGATTTCGGCGACAGGGCGCAGGAGGAGGGGCGGCCAAAGGCTTTCGAGGTGGGGTGTCAAGTGACCCGCGTGACTCGGGCCTTTGAGGGAGAGAGGAAGAGAGGGTGACAGGGACAGAGATAAGCAAACGCCTCCCACTCCCACTCCCACACTCCCACACTCGACTCGCTACCTCGCTCACCTTGGATGCACAGTACCTGATAGCCAACTCCTCCCCTCGCCACGGCCCCTCTCCTCCCTTCCTGGCCCGACTTTGACCGACCCAAGATGGGACCCTCAGACATGATCCCCAAAGGGAAAGCGCAAGGAGGGAGAGGTAGCATTGAGGTGATCTTCAGCTGGAGGTGGAGTGCAAACAGCTCAATGCTTTGTTCCACGTCGCGAAGAATCCCGGAACACTTTCCTATGACTTGTGACCGTACCATGCGATCTCTCGTCACCATAATATCATTCCAAACCCCTCCTCCTCCTCTCTTGTTTCGCCCTTTCCCCCCTTTTCCCTCCCCCTCTTGCAGGCATCAGGGTCTGATTGCTCTCTCGCGGAAGGGGGAGCTTTAACGAGCTCCGTCGGGTGGGGGGTGCGGGCTTTTCGATGGTAGAAAAAGGTAATGTGATACCATCAACGAGGAAACCTTCGCCCTCCTCCGGCCCGAGAAAGAAAGAAGAATAAGAATGAAAAAATAAGACTGTAGGCAAGGGAACAGAACGGGAGAAGAAACAAACTCGAAATGTATCACTTTCCCCCACCTCGTCATTCACGATCTTCTCCTCCCTTCCCTGGTGTCGGAGGGTGATTTCAATTCGTCTCCTTTTTTTTTTTTCTTTTTAATCCACGATGGATCGGTTAAAGTGCATGGGCTCCATGTTGGATCGGCTTGGCGAGGCAGTTGGGGAAGAAAGAAGGGCGAAAACAGCTCGAAGCGGGCAGGGTTTAGGCGATTCTCCTCATCAGATTCGAATCGGTCTTTACAGTTGCTGGTAGTTACCTCACATGGCTCCCACCTTCCACGCATGATCGTCTTTCTTTTCCTCTTGGTTGCATTTCGAATGTGTCCACCTTTTTGTTTTCACTTTTTTTCGAGCTGATTCTGATTGGATGAGAGGAATCCTCAGTGCTCGCTCATCCCTCCCTCGCTCCCCCCTTCTCTCTGTCACTCCCTCGCTCCCCTTCCCTCTTTCAGCCCGTTGAATCCCACTCCGACCCCAAAAGCTTAGCCGAAAGGAGAGGAAGGAAGGGATCAAGGCGCAGCAGGCGGCTCTTGCCGACCGATCCATTGGCACTTGGAGTACATGTTCGTCTCCTTTGGACCTCCCTCTCTCTCTCTGCCTCTCTCTCTGCCTCTCTCTCTGCCTCTCTCTCTGCCTCTCTCTCTGCCTCTCTCTCTCCTCCTTGGCTGTCTTCCAACTTTGATTTTCATCCACTCGCAGCAACCCAGCTGTGTCGACGTGTGTTTCCCTTGGTCGTTTAGGCGACTTTTGCTTATCTCGCGTCATGGGCTCCATGGGCTCCAATCCAATCCATCGTTTCTTTTTCTCGGTTTTTCCTTTCTGTTTGGGAAATTCGCTCGCCCCCCGAAAGGGCGTGTCGCTTGCGTGCGGGGGGAGCCTATCAGAATCGTGAATCCAATCAAACTCCACGCGGAAACTTGGTCCTTGGTCTCCCGTCCCCTAGTCCCTTTCTTCCCGTCAGCAAGCTATCTATCGTCTCGCCTACCATTCACCACACGAAGTAGTAGTCCACTAGGAAACCTCACTATCTCCCTGGTTTAGTCAAAGCGGCATATCGATTCGCGCGCCAGTCGGTCTTCCGACGAGTCGGAGGAAAGAGGAGAGCCAACGCAAGGCCGCGCGCGCTCACCAAACCACCAGAGAGCCACAATAATATCCCCCTCCCGCTTTGAAAGGTCGATACGATGGTCAGGGGACGATGGAAGAGGGAGAGGGAGGGGCGTGATCACGGGGAGTGGGCACATCAAGCCTTGACCCTCTTTCTTCACCCTTTCCCCCTCTCGTTTGTGGGCCTTTATCCCCCCATGCAATCAATCACCTTGATTTGACGTTTGGCGAAGGAGGGGCATACATGATCTTATATCCATTGTCGTTTCGGTATCTTGGAATTCACTCACACCTGCGCTTGCTATCGTCACTTTGAGAGCCCGTCGTCGTCGAGTCCCTTCCCCCTCCCACCTGGCTTGGATCGATGCGACATCCCTCCCTCCCTCCCTCCCTCTCTATCTCTCCCCTCTCCACATGGCTCCCCCCGGCCGAAGATGGTGGTAAGGGTGGTTTCCCTCTCTCTGCCCACTCCTTTCCCTTCGTCACCGCCTCCGAGGTGGAAAGCTGGACCCAAGACAAGAGCGGCTCTCCCTCTCGGCATCAGACTGATACCCACAATCTGCCCACTACCATCGACCTGCATATCTCCTCTCCCTCTCTCCCTTCTCTCCTTCTCTCCCCCCCCCCCCCTCCCCCCCCCCCCCCCCCACCCCCCCCCCCCCCCCCCCCCCCCCCCCCCCCCCCCCCGCCCCCCCCCCCCCCCCCCCCCCCAACTTCTCTCCAAAGACCACACCCGAACCTCTGGTGTCCTGCCCTCTCCCTCCTGCTTGGGATCGCTAACGACTATCTTACAGACGCTTTCCCCCACCCTCCCAGCCAAGTCTGCCTTGTCGACCACCAAGATTCAAGATTTGGCTCGTCAAGGACTTGTCTATCTCTCTCAAACCTGGCTCCCACTCGGACAACCTCCCTCGTTCCACCCCTTCTCACGCCTTGCTCTCCCTCTCCCTTTATCTCTCCCTCTCTCCCTTGGCCTCTCGAATTCAGACCTCGTTGACAGTATCATCATCAATCGCACTCGCCCCGCTGACCCACTAGACCGCCGGGGGAGGGAAAAGAGCCTCTCCTGCATTCGTACATACACCTTCCCATCCCCGACACTCTACGAATGTGCATACAGACCTCTGGCTCCCGACCCAATTCGAGGTGAGTAATTGCCGGCCCGCTTCTAAGACAACCCAACCGTCCGTCTCCCACCCATCCCACCATCCGTTTTACAAGTAATTTAAATAAGCTTGTTGATTGAGCAACCCTGACCCACCTTCCGCTATCCACCCCACTCACCCCTTCCCCCTTACCCTCCTCCCATCGCAACCAGTCCCACAGCAAGCTACCTTGGACCCAGACGACCGCCTACCGTGCGCCTCTGCCTCTACCTCGATAGACCCACCCTTCGACAAGCACAATAGCAGGTCCCCTTCCTTCATTCCGGACCAAGCCTTGCAACACAGATCGGCGACCAAGAGCAACAAAAGGAGAAAGGATCAGAACGGAACGGAAAAAAGGAAACCCCTTCCCTCCCTCAAACCAGTCGTCTCCCCTTCCGCTTCTTGGACGGATCTCGGACCCCTCCCCCTCACTTGCGTGAAACCTCTCTTCATCTCCTTCCTAACATCCTTCCAAACATCCTCCTCTCCCTCTCCCCCCAACCCCACTGGGGAAATCCGTAGAAACTGACTCCCTCAACTCACCCAAGTTTCAACCACAACAAGGCCTTTGGCTACCGCTATCAGAGTCATCGGCGGCATAGACGACGCTGAACGACCATCGAAGGAAAGGAAAGGAAGCATCAAACATCCGTCCGAACCTTGAACCCACCAGAACCGTCCGATAGAGACCCATAGACGAAAGAGGAATTGAGATCGAATCAAACAACCTCCCTCAACCTCGCAGGAGCCTTTACTCTTTCCCCATGTTTTCCAAGGCTTCGAAAGGTGGCGATGGCCAAACGGTGGACATCGAGGTGAACGGTCCCAAGGGCCGGACGCACCTCTCCAAGTCGTTCATCGACCAGGCGGACGCCGAGCTGCTCGCCGCGCTGGGCTACAAGCAAGAGTTCAAGAGAGAGTTCTCCAAGATGGAAGTGTTCGGGATCGCCTTCTCCATCATGGGCGTCCTCCCCTCGATCGCCGCCACGCTCATCTACGCCATGCCCTCCGGTGGGCCGGTGGCCATGGTCTGGGGTTGGCTGGTGGCCTGCTTCTTCATCTCCCTGACCGGGTTGGCTCTGGGAGACCTTGCCAGCTCGCAGCCCACCTCGGGAGGTCTCTACTACAACACCTACTACTACTCGGCCGAAAAGTACAAGAGGTACCTCTCCTGGCTGGTGGGTTACGCCAACACGCTCTCGACGACGTCGGCGGTGGCCTCGATCGACTGGGGATGCGCTCTGATGATCCTAGCGATCGCCTCGGTCGCCTCGGACGGCAAGTACGTACCCACCAACGCTCAGACGTACGGTTGCTACTGCGCCGTCCTCCTCTTCCACGCCGTGCTCACCTCGATCGGAACCAAGGCTCTGGCAAGGCTCCAGACCGTCTCGACCATCCTCTGCGTGGGTCTGGCGCTGGCCACCATCGTCGTGCTCTGCGCCTGCACTCCGGACGAGTACAAGAACGACGCAAAGTTCGCCTTGGGAGGATGGTACAACGAGACGGGATGGAGCGGAACGGGAGCCTTCATGCTCAGCCTCCTCATGGCTTCCTGGACCGTGGCTTCGTACGACTCTTGCATCCACATCAGCGAGGAGGCCTCCAACGCCGCCGTCGCCGTACCTCTGGGAATGTTCGCCGCCATCGTCTCGAGCGGAGTGCTAGGTCTGGGCATCCTGGTGGCCATCACCTTCAACATGGGAAGCGACCTCGGCTCGATCATCAACTCGGAGTACGGTCAACCTCTCGCCACCATCTTCCTCAACTCGATGGGCAAGAAGGGCTTCATGGGAATGTGGTCTCTGGTCATCATCGTCCAGTTCATGATGGGAGCCTCCATGTCTCTAGCCTCGTCCAGGCAGATCTTCGCCTTCTCCCGAGACGGTGCCCTACCCTTCTCAGGTTGGGTCTACCGAATCAACGGTTACACGCTGACCCCCGTCAACTCTGCGTGGTACTCTACCCTCATCTCCCTGGCGCTGGGGCTTCTAGGACTGATCAACGAAGCCGCCGTGGGAGCCGTCTTCTCCCTCTCGGTCATCGGAGCCTCGATCGCCTACGCCATCCCCATCGCCGCCAGGTTGATGGGACCCAAGGAGAACTTCAAACCCGGAGCCTGGTACTCGGGAGACTTCTGGTCCCCCATCATCGGTTGGGTCTCGGTCCTATGGCTGGTCTACATCAGCATCATCGTCTGCCTACCAAGTTACCTCCCCACGGACGCCGCCGACATGAACTACGCCTCCCTCGTCACGGGAGCCACCTTCCTCTTCTCCACAGCCTGGTACTACATGCCCAAGTACGGTGGAGTTCACTGGTTCACCGGTCCAAGACCCAACATCGAAGACGACGACCAACGACAGCAACAACCTCCCTTCACCTCCTCCTCCTCCGGATCGGACGACGGGAAAAAACAGGACGACGATGGACAGATCCTACCGGACTCTGGATTCCACACCTTGGAAGGTTTCAACCCTACCTCCCGAAGAGGGACCAAACCCAACGAACAGACCGTCCAAGTCTCCGAGCTCTGATTCCTGGGCTTTGGGTGGAGGGGGGTTGGAAGGAGTGATTGAGGATCTCGCCAATCGCCTTTCCTTCTTACCTTTTTCTATTTGTTTATTTATTCATTCATTTCTCGGAAAATACCCCCCCTCCCTCCCACTTCAGTGAAGGAAGAACGGAAGAAAAAAAACAGTGTAGAAGAAATCCCCCCCCCTTTTTCCCGCTTCGAACTTGCAAATCCCCTTGTAAATGTAAAAAGACCACTCCCCCCTTTCCCACTCCCCTCAAAAAACGAACGGATGTTGGGAAAATAAGATCAAGTGAGAGAAAAGACGTAGACCCGAAAATGAATTCGAAAACAAAAGAAAGAAAAAGCCAAGGAGCGTGGACTAGGCTGGGACTGTACTGTATGTACAGTATGAATCCAAGGGTGAGGGGAGGATGTTTCGGTCACTTCTCTCTCTCTGTTCAATCGTAAAGCGACTGATGACCCTTGATCCTTCCCTGACCCTGTTCCATCTTGGCAGACCTGGTTCCGAACTGGATGGCTCTCTTCTTGAGTCTGCTCGCGTTTCGGAACCCTAGGGATCGGCTCGAGGCCACCTGTCTGAGAAGCAGCTTCTCTCCCGGTAGGGATGGGTTGGCCAGTCCGGTGGGGTCGGTCTTGAGGTTGACTTGGAGAGAGACGAGGTGTTCCACAACCTGCCTGGAAAGGAAAGGGTACCTCGCTTCCTTCGAGTGGCTGCTAAGCACTCGATCGTCCCTTCCTAGATTTCGGGTTGGTAGTCTCTCGAGATCCATTTGTAACTTCCCGAGGGGGGGTCGGGGGGGAAAGGAAGGTGGAACGAAGTGTGAGTGAGGAGGGAAGGGGTAGAAATTTGAAAAAAAAAAAGGAAAAAAAAAAGCACACACGACTCTTCTCACCTCCTTAGCCAGACCTTCCCATCCATCCTTTTCAAAAGCGGCTCGGTGCCTAGAGTAGCCTCCCAGCAATTCGTCCGCTCCTAAACCCGAGACGAGGACCCTGGCTTGACTCTGGTACTCTGTCCCAGCGTTGTTGACGACGATCTTCTCCTCTTCCGGTAAGAGTTCGTTTCCCCTGGTGGGTCTTCGTAACCTTCCTTTCCCTCTGGCTGCAAAGTAGAGTGCAGAGGAGATGGAGAGGTCCATGATGGATCCCGTGGGGTGCATCAGAGCTTCGATCTTCCCCCTCTCCTCCTTGTAAACTTCGTGAGGCACGTCGATCTCGACCAGGTTCCACTGCCTATCCGGGCAAAGCTTGAGGAGTTCCAGGTGGGTCGACCTCGCCGTCAACCTGTCCGGGACGTCGTACCTTTTCGTCTCTTCCTCCTCCCTCGTCGAACGCGTCCGGGTTCGGTGCGCGTGGTGATGGCCTTCGCCTCCTTCTCCATCCTCTTCTTGGTCTTCTTCTTCTTCCCCTTCCTCTAACTCCGCTCTTCCTCTACCGCCCTTGGAAGTGGGACGAGAGGCGACGAGCTTGATGGTGGTGTGTGGCTTTCTCGTCCCTTGATCCACCCCTGCCGACTTTCCGCACAGGCTGACGTTCTCGATCCCCCTGACGAGCAGGTGAGGATCGTCCTTGTCCAAAGTAGTCGCGTGGATGCCAGTAGCGGTGTCGCTTCCGATCCTGCCCCCTTGGTCTCCTCCGTTCCCCATCGTCACGCCTGGGCGGTTCGGGTCATTGCCATCATCTTGGTTCCCCATCAACCTCGTATCCCGACCACCCTCGACACCTCGCTTCCCCCCCTCCCCATCGACCGCGGCAGTAGCTGGAACGCCGCCTACCACGCCAGAGGCCTGTGACCATCCCTCTCGGGGGTGGTCCCTGTCCAAGCTCCTCCTCTTCCTGCAACTCAATCTTGCCACCGCCACCTCGTCCTTCTCCTTCCTCTTCCTCTCCACCTCCATCTCCTTCTGCCTCGCGTTCAAAACCCTCGGGTTCTCGAAAGCCACGTTGAGCAGGTCGATCGGCTCGTCCTTGGGTACGAACCTGTCCGAGAGCCTAGCCAACGTGGCGCAGTCCAACCCTCCTGAGAAGAGGATGGCCACCTTGGACTCCCGCGTCGTCGACGACGATGAGTTACGTGATCGGATGTTGGTCACCCTCTTCCTGACGCTCTCGCTGAGGACGCTCTCGAACCTCTCGACGGCTAGCTCCATCTCTTGCTTTGTCGGCCTCGCTTGGTTGATCTCGGAGGCCGACTCGATCGTGGTCGGCTGAAGTTCTTTCAGAACAAAGTCGAAATTGAGCTGCTCCGCAAGGTTTTATTTTTTGTGTTGGTGTGTTGTTGGAAGGGAGAGATGGGGAGGAAACGAAGATGCCGAAAATCCAAGATTTCAATCCGACGTGAGCAGAGAACCTGCCTCTCACGGCCCTGAGGGAGAAGAGGAAAGGAGATTCCGAGGAGGGACACTCACATTGGATCTCCTCTCCAGAGGCCTGGGCTCGTTGATCGACTCATGAACATCAAGGGTCCATAGCGAGGAGCAATCGATCTCTTGGAACGTGGCCCCTCCATCGATCGCTTCCCTGCTCGCCGTCGATACGATCATGAGACTCTTCACCCGGTTCGTCTTCTCCCGGGAGATGAGTAGGGACCTCCTGCCCAAAGGATCCCTTCCAAAGATGATCAGACCCCTTGGCACCTGCGATTGCAGAGACCGTTTTTTTCGAGACGAAGGGGGAAAAGAGTTGGAGAATCATGATGAGCCCGAAGCGATCTCTACTCGAAGAAAACTTTTTGGGGCTTTGCGAGAGGTTGGGGGGGGGGGGGGGGGGAGACAGGGGAAAGGTCAAACTGGTGAAGGGGAGACTGACATCGATAAAGACAAAGGCATAAGGTCCCTCGACGGAGGCAAAGGTGGATCGGACGGCCTCGACCACGTCTTGCCTCTCGCCCTTGGTGATCCTGGTCTGGATGGTTTGGAAGAGGATCTCTCCGTCGTTCTGCTGTTCGTCCTCTAGCCCGGAGAACGGATGCGATCCGGACGGTTCCGAGTCGTCCCAATCGAAGACCTGACCGTTCCACGAGAGTAGGTACCTGTTGTTGTGCGAGCGGAGAGGTTGGGAGGTGACCTGCTCTCCGCCTCTGAGGGCTAGGACGCTGGAGTAGAGGTCGAGCTCAACCTTGCAGGCGGGACTGGTGCTGGATCCGATGCCTGGTCGGGAGAGGTTGAAGTGGGCAGAGGAGGATTGGTCTGGACCTGTGCGGAGCGGCGAGTAGGAAGGTGGGGGGAGAGGTTGGTTCGTAAGAGTTGGGAAGAAAAAAGGAAGAAGGAAGGGTCAGCGTCGGGAGTGGGCAGGGAGACGCCGACAGGAAGGGGGGAGGGAGAGAGGAAGACGAGGAGCACGCTTCACCTTACCTCTCGAAGCATTTGCGTCCACGATCGAGAGCCAGCATGACTTATGGTGGCTTATCGAGGTCTGCTTGGAGGAGGAGGAGGGTCTTTGGGATGTTGTCGTTGTTGATGATGGTGGCAGTGGTGATGACGAGGAAGAGGAGGAGGTGGAAGGAACAGCAGAGGAGGTGGAAGGGGAAGAGAAGGAGGTGGAAGAGGAGGAGGAGGAGGAGGAGGTGGTGGTGGTGGATGTGGAGGAGGAAGAGGAGGAGGAGGAGGGTGGATTGGTGGATTGAGGTGGGGGTTGAGTGGCCTGTACCAGCAATGCGATGCCGCACATTGCTGAGGGGGTCGGGGGTGGGGATGGACGGAGGGGAGGAGAGGAGGAGAGGGGAGGAAGGAGGAAGGAGGAAGGAGGAGGGGGAGAGGGATGGGAAGAAGAAGAACGGAAGGAGGGAGAAGGAGGGGTAGCAGAAGAAGGTGAAGAAGAAGGTAGAGGGCGAGATCCGATCTTGCCGTTCAGGTAGGATTTCCTTCTTCTTGCCTCTGCGGGGTGGGTTGACTTTTGGATCGTGTGTGCATGCTATAATAAGAATGAAATACAGAAAACCATGTACATACAGTATCTTGCACGATTAAATGCCATCCCGTACCAAGCGGCAAGGAGGCAGACAGAAGAGGGGATGAGGATTCGATGGGGGAGGAGAGGATCACCGATGGAGAGCACGTCGGTGGTACGATCGGGCTCGATCCGATATCAGATCTACACCACGTGGGAGAAGTCCGAGTCACAACGGACGAGTGGGAGTGGGAGACCGAATCAGAAGCGCCAGTTTGAGATGGAAGGGGAGGATGCAAGGCCGGCCGGCGTTGCCCTGAAATCTCGATCAGCTCCAAGTCGAGAAGAGTTGGAAGGGTGTTGGTTGAACTGAGCCGCATTCCAAAGGAAGGAAGGCAAGAGTGAGAGAGGGAGAGAGTGAGAATGAGGGTTGTGGGAGAGAGTACGCACTTCTTTCTCGTCCTCGCCATCCGCGCCTTTTCACCATTCACACCAGCAGTTCGGCAGACATGCAGTACCTCACCGTGGTAGGGAGGAGTTGCATGTGATCACCTTCCAAAGCCATGGTGGGGCGGCTGGGACAAGTCAAGGCTGGTCGGGATGACTGATGTCGACTGACGATGTGGCCTGATACAGACACTCCCACTCTGACCTACTCCCACTTTGACTTCACCATGTCACCTTGAGCAAGTCTGACGAGTGGGAAGAAGGGGGACCGTGGTGATACGACAGGCTCGTGTCTGTGCGCCTTGTCGACTCTCACGATCCACGGTGGGAGCCAAGTGCGAAGGCGACATCTCGAGTCGAAATCACATCACCCCTCCTCGGTCTACAAGGTGGAGAGGCACGTGACCGTTGGGGTGGTGGAGTCGAATAGGATCGTAATGCGGGTGTTAGTGGGTGGAGAATGACTACGAAACATGATTAACCTTGGGGGGAATATGGACGGGGGAGCGATTCTATTGTATTCAGAGTGCGATTTCTCTTCCTTCTCCTTCCCTCTCGTTCCCTCTCAGAGTCACTGGGCTTGCTTCTCACTCGGGGCTGCTCACGACTTCTAACATGTGTCAGTCACCACCACTTCGTTCATCCGTCTTACCATCACTCACGATCACAACCGTGACTCGCTCGATCCACTCGGAGACTCTCCACCTTGTCACACCAACATCGCTCGTCTCCTCTCCGCCTTAACTTTGGTGGTCGCCGTCCGTAAGTGTCCGTTTCACCTCCTCTCTCCCTTCGTGTCACTCTGCTGCTGCTCAACCTCACCTTCCCCCACTCATTCTACCGTCCTTCTTCTCTCTCCCTCCCTCTTCTCTCTCTTTCACACACACACAATTACAGGATCGAGAAGAGCCGAGAGTGCAAGAGGCGGGGCTAGACAGGCAAGAGGGCGGAACAAACAGATCTTTCCGATTCAAGGGACGAGGAGTAAGAGGGAAACGAACACGACACGACCCTCGGCGCATACACTCGAGCACCCTCACGCACGCGCACGCACACAACATGACAACCTCAACCTCGCCACCGATGGGGGCCACCACCTCGACCGAGATTCCAGGCCCCACCTCGCCCCAGTCCAACCTCCTCACGCAGCAGAGGTACCTACTCCTACCCACCTTCACCCTCGAGTCCGGCATCACCTTGAAAAACCTCCCAGTCGCCTTCAAGACCTGGGGCAAGCTCGACCCCATCCACCGCAACAACGCTCTCCTCGTCTGTCACGCCCTCACCGGTAGCGCCGACGTCGAGGACTGGTGGGGGCCCTTGCTCGGCACGGGAAAGCTCTTCGACCCCACCAGGTTCCTCATCGTATGCGCCAACGTCCTCGGGAGCCCCTACGGCAGCGCCAGCCCCTGCACAAAGTCCGGTGGCGAGGACTGGCCCTTGCACCAAGGCGAAGAAGCGATCCAAGCCTTCGCCAAGCAAAAGAGGCAGTGGGACGGTAGAGGCTGGTGGGGGCCCGAATTCCCCCCAACCACCGTAAGGGACGACGTCAGGATCCAAAAGCTCGTCCTCGACTACCTCGGCGTCGAGCAGATCGCCGCCGTCGTCGGAGGCTCCATGGGCGGCATGGCCGTCATTGAATGGCCGCTCTGCTTCCCCGTCAGGTTCCCGGAGGAGGAGGACGGGCAAGCTGGGGAGGCTCCACGGCAGCAGCATCGCAAACCTTACATCAGGGCCATCGTCCCCTTGGCCACCTCGGCTCGTCATTCGGCGTGGGGGATCTCCTGGGTCGAGGCCCAGAGGCAGTCGATCTACTCGGACCCGGCCTTCCAGCATGGCTACTACTCCCCGGACGACCCGCCCAGGAACGGTCTGAGCGCCGCCAGGATGGCCGCCCTGCTCACCTACCGGAGCCGGGACAGCTTCGAGAGTAGGTTTGGTAGGAGGGTGGGCAAGTCCCTCAAGAACGGCCCGAGCTCTACCGCTCCGTCCCCTTCTACCTCTTCCTCGACCTCCAACGGCAGCGATGCGGATCAACGCTCTTCATCCGCTTCCTCCTTCTCCTCCTCCTCATTCCCTTCTGCGACCACTCCGGGGTCAGAGTCGACCGAAGAAGCCACGAGAAGGAGATCCGTGGCCGAGGACTCGGCCCTGGCTCACAACGAGGGTAACCTGAGCCCCAGGACCAGGGGACTCTCGTCGTCCAACTCGGAGATCCCCAACCACCTCAACCTTTCCGGAGCCAAGGAACCGACGCAAGCGGACCAAGGCGAACACAAGGTCGAGGGCGTGAACGGCCTAGCTGCGTCGATCGCGAGCGGAGCCAACCCGTCCTCTCAACCCTCCCCTGCTCCTACTTCTTCCGCTTCCGCTTCGGCGAGGCCGGCTCCAAAGGTCTTTTCGGCCCAATCCTACCTCAGGTACCAGGGCGACAAGTTTGTCAAGAGGTTCGACGCCAACTGCTACGTCCACCTGACGCGCAAGATGGACACCCACGACGTCGCTAGGGGGAGGTGGGGGTGGAAGTTGCGAGGGGAACGAGACAGGAGCAGGGGAGAGGAACCCAGGAACGAGGAGGAGGAGGAGGAGGCGCTCGCTAGGGTCCTCTCCGTCCTCGGCAGCGGGAGTGGGCGGGAGGAGGAGCAGGAGGGGGATTCGACGGGAGGGAGGTGGCTACCGCCGCTGCCTCCGTCGGTCCAGATCGTGAGCATCGAATCCGACGGGCTCTTCGCACCTCCGGAGCAGAGGCTCCTCCACCAGCTCATCCCGGGCAGCGAGCTGGTCAACATCAAGTCTCCCGACGGCCACGACGGATTCCTGCTCGAATTTGAGCAGATCAACGAAAAGGTCGGGGCCTTTTTGCGAGAAAAGCTCGGAGACATCTACCAGGGAGCTGGTGTCGGGTACCAAGAGTGGAAGGACTGGGTCTCGGGCCAGACGGGGGTCGGGCAGCCAGGAGGTGCCGTTGGAGGAGAGGGTCAAGGGGGGGCGGCAGCGGCGGCAACCACGGTGAAAGAGAGCGTGTTTGGCGAGGTGGAGGACGTGACGAGGTGGTGAAGGATCTCCTCCCCTCTTTGTGGTCTTCCAGGGCCACTCATTTCCCCCCCCCCCCCTTCTTTCTTCCTGTTCTTCTTTTTCTCCTCCCACCAAGTGTTTGTCCTCCCCCTTGCAATAAACATATTATAGATCTCCCCTTGAACCTCTTCTTTTTCATCTGAATCTGTCTTCCAATCAAACCTCCTTCCCTTCCAACCCCCCTCCCATATTTCAGTATCCCTCTATACTGGTATCTGGCCATCGCTGAGGAGAACTGATCGAGGGTGGGGGAGGAGGGGGGGGGG
>KZ820225.1:0-17712 GCA_003144235.1 Violaceomyces palustris
GGGGGGGGGGGGGGGGGGGGGGGGGGGGGGGGGTTAGATGGGACACTTGTACTTTACAATCGAAGATAGGAGGAGAGGGAGGGGGTTTGGAAGGGAGGCGGGGGAAAACTACGGTAGGGAAAGCATCTCGACGTCGACTTGGTGATCTCCATCCTCCTTCACCTTCTCCTCTCCCTGATTCGAATCCTCTCCCTCCAAACGTACGACCTCTCCCTCCCCTTGTACCTGCCTGAACTTTGACCAACTCCTCTCAAAGTACCTGTTGGGATGACTGACGCTCTCACCGTTGCCCAAGCCTTCTCCCTTCTTCACGCCCAGTTTGGAGTGAGTCAACTCGAAGAGCCTGGTACAACCTACGTGATAGTGACCCTGTTTCACCGCCGAGAGGATCTCGGACTGTTCGTTGACGCTCAGCGAGTAGTGTCGACTCAGGGCCGAGGAGAGGTTCTGGGGTGAAAAGTGACGGAAGGGACAACCGTGGTTGTCTTGAGGTCCTGGTTGGTCTTGGGTTAGGATTCGTGCGCAGCTGTGGAAAGGGAGGGGGAGGGGATAGAGTGTGGAGAGAGGTTTCAGCAACTCCTTTTTTTTCCATTTCTTTTTTCCGCAAGCTTTTCCTTCGCTTCACTTTCTTCCTCAGCCGGTGAGAAGGAAGGAGGTTCGTTCAACCGACCGACCTTTGGGGTTTTTTTTTTTTCCCCACGCCCACTCACCTCTTCGCAGGGTAGTTCAACCTCCTACCCTCGAGACCGTACCCGTGCCTGATGTTGTACCTGTACTCCTTGTTGAACTTGTCGTCGGTGATCCCTGAAAAGCTCCTTCTCCAGAAGATCAGGGCCTCCTCGATGGGTAATCCCAACTCCTTCAGGAAGAGGTTGTACTGCAACCTGGCGTAGTGTCTCAGGTGGTGCTTCTCCTCGAGCTGCTCGTGAAGGTTCCTCATGCACATGGGAGCGTGCCTCTTGATCAGCGAGTCGACCATGTCGGCGGTGATGACCGTCTCCCCATCGGCGGCGATGGAAGCGTTGGCGTAGTAGTCGTTCGAGATTCCCGCCATGAAACCCATCGAGAGGTGGGAAAGCACCGGTAGGAGCCTGTCGTCCTCGTCCAACCTTGGAAGGGCCTTGGCGGTCAACTCCAAGTCCCTCGAGAGCCTGGATTGGAACTCTGCCAGCACCAGGCTGCTCTGCTCCTTCATGGGGACCCAGGCTACCCCCCCCCTGACGAACACCCTCCTCCTCTCCACCAGGTCGGTCACCCTGGTCCAGTGAACCTTGAAGAAGGTCTCGCTCTCAAACGTCGAAGCGATCCTGGGCGAAACCGAGACGAGTTGCTCCCTGTAAAAGTTCTTCTCCTCCAAAGTCACCGCTTGCCAGTCAAAGTTGAGCGTCTTGAGGAAACTCTCCCTCTCCAGCGTGTCGTCGGTCTCGAAACGGATCCTGAAGAGCGTCGTCTCGGCCTTGACGAACCTCCTCCTCAGCTCCTCGCTTTGCCCAGGTTGGGTCGGGGGCAGGTTGTTCAAAACGGAGAGAAGGGAGTGGGCGGGCTGGCGCGTGCGTGAGTGTCTTGCTTTCTTTCTTCCCCTTTTCCAATTCTCCTTCCCATCACTCTCCTCGGAACGCTCGGGAAGAGGAATGAAAGAAAGGACGAACGCTCACCTCCTGCAAAATGCCAGACGGAGTACGAAGTGGCTGACGTGATCCTTCCTCCTCTCGAGGTCTAGGTGGATGGCTTTCGAGGCTGCCGTGTTGGCGCTCAAGGGTAGGTACCTTTTCAGTTGGGAGTTGATCACCTCCTTGGTCTCGGCGTAGGAACGATTCCTCGCCGAGGAGGATTCGATCTCTGCCAGGACTGGTGGTTCGAAGGGGAAGAGCATCACGCAGGTGTCAGCTTGGGATCCATGAACTCCGAGGAGGAAAGGGGGGAGGTGGAAAAGCTCACCTTTCAACCTGTCTATGGCCCAAGTCTCGAACTCTTCGATGGTGACCTCGCTGGTTGGGGGAGTGGAGTAGAAGTTGAGCCTGTGTTGGTACTTTGGCTTGACGAGCTTGGAGTTGAAGGTGGGGTGGATGGTGGTGGTGGCGGCATGGTTGGAGGAGGAGGAGGAGGAGGACGCTGCGCCGTTGACCCTATCGGTGGGATGCGCGGTTCTGAACATGGTTGGAAGGAGAGGGGGTTAGGGAGGGAGAGGGGAAAGGGGTTGGCTGGATGGAACCCAAAGGAGAGGATGAGGGTGGGATGGTGTGAGGGTGAAGGCGATGGTGAGGGGGGAGGGTGAACAGGGGAAGGTGTAGTGGTAGGTTGGAAGTTGAGCCCTCCATCCATTCTCGAATTCAGACGATCCCCTTACTGTATTCGTGTTTTTGTTATCCTCACTCGGGTGCCATTTCCTATTCCAAACGCGTTTGCACCTGGGACGACGACGCGTTTCGGGAATCGCGTAGAGCGGGAGAGAGTGGGAGAGAGAGAATTGAGTGGGGTTGGATGCCCGATCTGGCTCCCCACCACCTACCTCTGCTCCGATCTTGGCCGATCCGATCTGCACCAACTTCAGCTCTCGGCCAAAAGAACGGGTCGAGAGTGCTGAGTTGAGAGCAGAGGCGGACGGCCGGGTGAAGAAGACCGACGACCTCCACTTTCTTATCTCTCCCCTCCCTTTCGTTCCCTCCCCCCCTCTCTCCTCTCCGGCTCTATTCTATGCTTCTCCATCTGCTGGGGAGGAGAGGTCAAACACAGGTAGGTAGAGGTGATGATGGCTCGGTTGATGAGGTAGATTGGATGGGTCATGGGTCAAGAAACAGGCGTGTAAGACCGCCACCCACTCACCCTGGTCCTGTGATTCACTCGGTCTCAACCCATCCCCTCCGCCGCCCAACCCAGAGCCACACCACACAGTTCTCGTTCATGCTCGCAGGTGGCGGAGGGGAGGGGATGGGGAAACCCTCTGTCTGAATCCAAATCGATCGATGCACGAATGAATGCATATCTACCTCAAACGCTGTGGGTTGCGAACCCGTCCCAGAGTAGGAGAAGGAGGAGGAGATGGTGATCAAGTTGAACCCGCTCCGAAGCGTTGGTGGTTGTCGTCCACCCCTTCCATACCCAGACTCCTAGCGGGAGCCAAGCATGGAAGCTGCACACGACACCGCGCGACGTGACGTGATAGGATCAGATTCTCTCCCTCTCAAAGAATCCCCCCAACCTCCATCCGCTCAACCTTGGCAATCAGGCGAAGAGGAACGGAGTAGAAACCTGAGGTTCTGCGGGGTAACCTTGTATCTTCTTCTTCCTGATCGAGGCCCCCTCCGCCGAACACCTCACCCGTTGAACTCTCAACCGCCTTCCCCTCCCCCTTCCTATCGTCCAATCAAGTCACCACTTCATCTTCGCACTCCCTCAGTGACCTCCCTCGCCTCTCCTCCTTGATTCGATTCTGGGTCTGTCTACGAGCGAGACCAGTGTTCACCTTGCTGATCTTGGCATTCAAAAGGAGGACCCACCACTTGAACTCCACTTCGTTTCCTCCCTTCCCCTCTCGACCTTCTCCCTCGGTTCCTTCTCCTCTCCCTCCCCATCCCCCTCCCCCTTCATACACACACGCATTCCAATCCGTTTCCCAATCCTTCACACCACCTCAACGCTCACCAAGACCTCATCCTCCAGCTTGTCATTCGGGCCCCCAGCGCCATCGCCTCAACAATGAACGCCGAAAAGATGCCGGGGACCACCATCCCCACCCTCATCCCCATCGATCCCCTCCGCCCCGCGACCGAACAGAAGGGAATCCACAACCGCTGGCACCCAGACATCCCCCCCTTCGCGCACACCAAGCCGGGAGAGATCTTCATCGCCGGTTGCCACGAGTGGACGGGGGGACAGATCTCGAACAACGACTCGGCCGACGACATCAGAAACGTCGACTTCACCAAGATCCACAACCTCACCGGTCCCATCGCGGTCGAGGGGGCTGAGCCGGGTGACGTGCTCGTCGTCGACATCCTCGACGTCCAACCTTTCCCCCAGATGCCCTGGGGTTTCACCGGAATCTTTGAGAGGACCAACGGAGGAGGCCTCTTCGCCAAGGAGTGGGACTCGAAGGCCGCCAAGGCCATCTGGGACTTCCACGGCATCTACGCCCAATCTCGACACATCCCCGGCGTCAGGTTCGCCGGGATCCCCCACCCTGGACTGATCGGCACCGCCCCTTCGCACGAGCTCCTACAGCTCTGGAACCAGAGGGAGATGGCACTGATCGAGGAGCACAAGGACGAGGACGGGAACGACTGCGTGCCTGCCGTCGCTCTGCCACCGGAACCCAAGGGAGCCTACGTAGGTCAAGAGCTGGACGACGAGCTCAGGCAGAAGATCTACTCGGAAGGCGCCAGGACCATCCCGGGAAGGGAGCACGGCGGCAACTGCGACATCAAGAACCTCTCGCGCGGATCGAGGTGCTACTTTCCCGTCTTTGTCAAAGGCGCCAACCTCTCCTTCGGCGACCTCCACTTTAGCCAGGGCGACGGGGAGATCTCCTTCTGTGGGGCGATCGAGATGGCGGGGACCATGACGCTCAAGACGGGGCTGATCAAGGGAGGGGTGGAAAAGTTTGGGATGAAGATGCCCATGTTCATCCCTTCGCCCATCGACCCGGTCTACAGCCAGAAGATCGTCTTCGAAGGGATCGGCGTCGACCTCCACGAGACGGGGAGGCAAGGCAACATGGACGCCACGTTGGCGTTCAAGACGGCGACGAGGAACTGCATCGACTACATCGTCAAGCTGGGGTACACTCGAGAACAGGCCTACCTCCTGCTGAGCGCCGCGCCTGTGGACAGCCACATCGGAGCCATGGTCGACTCGCCCAACGCCTGCGTCACCATGGGCCTACCCACCGCCATCTTCGACAGGGACATCCTACCGAGGGAGGAAGGACTCGAGAGGAGGGACTATGGTCAGTGCGCCATCCGGAGCGATGGGATCATCTGAATGGGAAGGTAGGGGGTTCCGAGCGAAGGTTTCAAAGGTCCCGGTGGTTGGCGCAGAGCGGCCGGATCCGATCCAACCCTCTGCGCCCCTCTATTTCGATTCCTCCCCAACGTTTTCACGTTCAATATGCAGATATTTTTAGGATGGGATGGATCGAGTGAATGAGTGAAGAAGAAGTCCTGCCTGGCACTCTGTGGATTCTCTGTCCAACCCCGTGAGGAAGGTGGGAGAGGGTGTGGTGAGAGAAAGTCGACGTTGCCGAAGAGGGGAGGGGGTTGGATTGGCACGATGAGCTCTCCAAGAGGAGGATCATCACGTGATCCAAACCACCTAACTGCAGAAGACCCGGATTACGTAAGCGGTTGTGTGCCCTCTCGTTTTTCACGACTCGCTCCCTCAGGGTGAATCTCTCGTGTATGCTCTTTTGCCATTCCTCGCCCCTTGCCACTCCTTTCCCGTCGCCTCACCATCTCCTCCAACCCCCGCCCCGGGGTCTCTCTCCCAGGATCAACTTGAACCATAGTCAGCATCATCCCACATCATCGACACGAACCTCTCCGCTTCCAACGCGCACCCCCCCCCCCCCCCCCCCCCCCCCCCCCCCCCCCCCCCCCCCCCCCGCCCACCCAACTCCCCTCTCCCTTCCTTAGGAGATACTGAAAGAAGGGGAAGGAAAAGAAAGACAAAAAGGATCGCGTCGCATTCATTGCTCTCGTTCTTAGGGAGGAAGGGAATCGAGGACTTGTAAAACAATCGAAAGGAAAGGAGAGGAGGAAGGGAAAATCCCAGAGAGGAAGAAGGAAAAGTAGAGGAGGAGAGGATGGCCAGCAACGCGATGGTACAGCAGAGTCTGGACCCTTGGTCGATCGATTCCCTAAGGGAAGCAGAGGGTGTCGTCAAGAGGTCGGAAGAAGGTCGGGTCATCTTACCAGAGCTCAAAGCCAGACTACCATTGAGGGATGCGCCTTACCAGGATCACAGGACGGGTGGTGGCGTTGGTGTAGGAGGAGGAGCAGAGGATCCTTGGGTAGGTTTCGAGAAATCCAGGACCTTGCCGATCCCGAGGGACGTCTTTGAAGGGATCAGAGGGGACAGCCCGACGGCCACTCAGGCCCTCTTCCCAGAGATCCGAAGGGCTTGTATCACTGTCGACAACAAGCTCTACCTCTGGAGTTACCTCGAGGGTCAATCCGCTTTCGAATACCACCAGCTCAGGGAGGACCAAGTGATCCTCTCCGTCTCCTTGGTCGCCGCCAAGCCTGGCGTCTTCATCGATCAGATCAAGCACGTCCTCGTCATCTCGACCGGTCTCTCGGCCAGGGAGGGAGAATCCTTGACGCTCCTAGGCCTCGAGTTCGACCAGAAGGCTCCCAGGGCCGAGGTCAAACTCTACGAGACGGGGATGAGCGTCAAGACGGACGGGGTTGCGATGAGGGATGTCAAGGGGACCAAGGGAGGAAGGATCTTTGCCGCAGGTTCCGACCAATGCCTCTACGAACTCATCTACCAGGCCCAGGAGGGTTGGTTCAGCAACAAGTGCCACCTTCGCAACGTCACCTCTCCCAAGCTCTCCAACCTCCTCCCCACCTTTATGAAAACCGAAAAGAGGTTGGACTTCATCGCCCTGGACGATGCGAGGGACCTGCTCTACACTTTGAGGGAGGGAAGCCAGATCGACGTCTTCAGGTTGCCCTCCAAGGATTCCTCCAGGGCTCCGATGCGGACCGGTGGTACTCTAGGCGTGACTCGGCAGATGGGTCTCACCCATTCCCAATCGGATGTGGGTCAGATCGTTTGGCTCGGAGCTACGGAAAGGGACTCGAGGACGAGCGTGGTGCTCGTCGCCGTCACCGAAAAGGGACACAGGATCTTTTACGACGATTTCCAGGGAAGGAGCTGGTCTCAGCTCTCGGTCAGGATCCCTCCCGGTCTACCTTCGCCACAACAGCAGCAACAGATGCTGGGGATGCAGCCCATATCTCAACAGCAGCAGCAAGCGCAGCAACAAGCTGCTGCGAGGAGTGTTTCCACCGCCTTCATCTCTGACGAGGTCTTCATGATCGGCTTCAACTCGTCCATGGGTGGTGGTCAGATCTGTTGCATCACCCCTGGCCCATCCTCGCCCGGAGGTCCCGTCTCGGAGTCCATGACCTTGATCGCGCTCGAAGTCGGGATCAGCTGCCCAGTCATCGCAGAGGCTAAACCTTTTGGTTCGACGTCTTCCTTCTCGAGTGGAGTTGGCGGAGGCGCACTCGTCAGGCCGACAGCGAACCAGGTGCTGAAGCCACCCAGGGTCTTCTTGGTCCTCGACAACAACGGGCTTACCGAGCTGATCGAGAGGAGGCCCATGGAGATGCTCCAGGGGCTCTTGGAGTTGGGAACCCTGACCAACAGCTCGAGGGTGTTCGAGTTCTTCAACATGTACGGCTCGGTCGAGGCCTGCTCCACCACCTTGGCGATCGCCAGCAGGAATTCCCAATTGACCTCCTCATCGGCCTCCTTCTCCTCGTCACCCACCTCATCGTCGTCGACGGCGCCGATCGCGAGCACGGGGTCGTTCTCCATCCCAACGGGGACGGTACAGATGTTGAGCGAGGAGGCCGTCTCCCAGGCCACCAGGGTGTTTTTCGGTCAGCTAGGTTCCTGGCCCGCCGACAGTCGGATCTCGTCCGTCATGGGAGGACCTCAACCTCCAAGGACCTCGAGGCACGACGGTCTCGCTTTCTACCTGGCCTGCCTCTTCAGGCCCTTTTGGGATAGGCCCCTGGTCCCAACCAAGGCTGGCGGTGTGAAAGGGGCGACTTCGAACGGTAGCATGGTCGGGGCTCCTTACAAGCCCCTCTCGTCCTCCTCGTCCTCCCCCTCCCCCACGTCGGCGGGATCCAACTCGAACGTCCCCATCACCAGGGAGGTGCTGGAAGCAGCGCTTCGAGACCTGACTCCGCTCTCGGATTTCATGAACAAACACGGTCAACTCTTCGGCCTCGGAGGTGCGCCTTCGATCAGAGGAGGAGCAGGAGGAGGTGTTGGAGGCGTTGGCGTTGGAGCGGGATCGGGAGGGTTGGGAGGACCTTCGAGCCTTGGATCGGATCAGCAAGAGCTGGAGAGGGTGGCGCAGAGATGGGACCAAGAATCCTTCCAGAGGTTGAGATCCTTGACCAGCCGAACGCTGGAGGCCATCAACTTCACCCTCTTCCTCCTCGACCACGGCCTGAAGCCTCTGATCCAATCCTGCTCGGACGAGGTCAAGAAGCTGCTCGAAAGTGGGCTCAGGTTCGGTCAGTTGGTCACCAGCCAAGACGGGAAGAGGGTGGCCAGGGAGCTGGTCAACGCCCTTATCGAGGAGAAGATCGGAGCTCAGGTCTCGATCGACGCCATCGCCGACGCGCTTCAGGCGCGTTGCGGAAGCTTTTGCTCGGCGGACGACGTGAGGCAGTACAAGGCTACCGAGTGCATCAGGAGAGCCAAGCAATGCAGCAGTCGAGGGAACGAGAGGGAGAAGCTCGACAACCTCAAGACGTCGTTGAGGTTGCTGGGGAAAGGGGCTGCTCAGCTCAGCCCGGAAAAGCTGGGAGAGGTTTGCCGAGCCTTCGACGAGCTCGACTTCTCCTCGGGCGTCATCGACCTGGCTTTGCTCTGCGCGGAGGAGTGGGATCCGAGCGGACTCGCGCTCTCGTTCCGGTCCGATGGATGCCCACTCGAAGAGAAGAGCGGAAAGAGGTACGAGCTGTACGAGAAGAGGAGGAGGGCCTACTCGTTGGTGCTGGAATCCCTGAAAAGGTTGGACGACGAGCTGGACTCGGCTTACAAGGTCAAAGCGGAGACGCCGGAGGAGCAGAACAAGATGCAACGTTCGATCGACCAGAGGGATCAGATCAGGAGCCTGGCCTACTCTCGAGCGGAAGCTTGCAACGACGCGCTCTTCCACGAGGAACTCTACCTCTGGCTCATGGAGAGGAGGTTGACCGACCAGCTGCTCGAGATGAGGACCCCCTTCCTGGTCGAGTTCCTACAGGGTCAACCCAAGGCCGAGAAGGCCAAGGATGCCGTCCACGTGAGGTGTCTGAGGGACCTCCTATGGCAGTACTACGTCAGGGTGGGAGAGTACTTCTCCGCCGCTCAGGTGCTCGACGCCTTGGCGCACTCGGAAGAATTCCAACTAGAACTCAGGGAGAGGATCGAGTACCTTGCCCTGGCGGTCGGAAACGCAAAGTCGTTGGGACCTGGGGCCGTGACGACGACGACCCAGCAGGCGGGATCGGAACCGAATCAGCAGGACGTGGTCAGCTTCCTCTCCCAGGTGGAGGAAGACCTAGAGGTGGCTCAGGTCCAAGCCAAGATCCGACACTCGCTCGAGCAGATCCCGGTGGAGGAGGAGGAGGACGACCAAGAGGAGCGAGAGAGGAAGAAGCTCGTTTCGGAATCCATCGAATGGCTCAACGAGGAACTCGTCGACCTCTCCAGCCTCTACAAGAACTTTGCGGAACCCTTCCAACTCCTCGAGGATCAACTTCTGATCTTTCACACGGCAGAGTACCAGGACGTCAGGTTGGTCGCCGAGACTTGGAGAGCTCTGATCAGCAGGGAGCACGAATCCAACCCTGCCGAACACGCCCACAAGGCCATCGCCAGCTTGGTCTGTCAGATCTTCCAGGATCTCTCCGGGTCCAGCGTCGCCTGTCCTGTCGACGTGGTCCTCGACCTCCTGGAGAGGTACGCTTTCGATCAGGAACCCGTCGGAGTCGCCATGGAGAAGAGGAGCTGGCCACCCAAGTCTGGCTCGACCAACCAGACCAACCCGATCCCACCAGGTTGGGCACCCAACACCCTCATCAGCGCCTCCTGTCCACCCGAGACCATCCTCACCGTCCTGGAATCCCAGATCCGAAACGCCCCACCCCCTTGGAACACCAACTCGGGTCTAGGCTTCCTCCTACCCGACCTAGCCTACTTCCTCGACACCTGGCTTCAGAACATGAACAGGCAGAACCGTTTCCCAGCCAAGAGGGTAGACGACCTCATCAGCGAAACCCTGATCAGGATGGGAACGGCAAGGTTCAACAGGTCCGGAGTGACCAACCAAGAGGTCGTCGACCTGCTCAGAGCTTGTTCCGAGATGGTCAAGAGGAGGTTCTGAAAGGGGAAAAGAAAAGGGGGGGAAAAAAACCCCCACGCCCCTAACCCCCCCTGTAGAATCGAGGATCCCCCTTCTCCATCAACTTGAAAAGAAAAAAAAAACACCTCCCCTTCCATCTTTCCCTGTTCCGATTTTCGATCCTCACCCTCCCCTTTCGAACACACACTCGTCCTTCCGATCCCCTCGAGATCGTTTGAAAAAGGTCAGCCCCGGGAAGGGGAAGTGAGAAGGTCCAAAAAATGACTGAAATGGGGGGAGAAAATGGAAGAAAAAGGGGGGGAACACGATCCAAGGTCGGATTCCCTTTTCGACTTCCCTTGTTGGGAACCATCCTTCGATCTTACACGTCTTCGTTCGAGCCCGAGCCTTTCTTCCTTTGGTGCCCTTGCCTCCGCCCCTCAGACCCTTTGCCACCTGTGCTCCAACTCCAAGATCGATACCTCTTCGCCGCTCTTTTGGAGAGGAGGTGGGGGACGGAAAGGGTTTTGGACGGAGGGGAGAAAAAGGAGTGTACCGGGGTCAGTCAACTCCGAGTCTTCTGCAAAAGGGGGAAAGGGAAAAAAAAAAGATCCTCCAAGGGATCGAGCAGAGGTCCTTTCCCCCCCCCACCCAAAGACTTTCTCAAGCTTGTGCCTCTCACCTTCTCATCATAATCCATCCACTCCGTCCCCTCATCGAACTCGACCGAATCGAACACGGTGCCAGAGGAGGTCCCCTTGCACTTCCAAGTGCCTAGAGGTTTGAATCCCACCGGTTCCAGACCTCGAAAGTCTAGGACGCAGAGCGTTTGCCAGGTGGCTCCCTGATCCTCGCAAGATTCGTAGGGTCTCCAGAGCGGGGATTTCGTTGTCGGTTCTTCGAATTCTGTGGAGCCGGGAGGGTGGGGGGGTGGGGGGGGCAGGGAGATTCAGTCTCTTTCTTTTTTTGGGGGGGAGGGACTGACCCAGAGTAGCGGGGCGAAACTCTCCTTTCCACTCCTCGCTCCCCGCTCCACTCCTCTTCCCTCCATGAACCCCCCACCACTCTTCATGTAGGAAGAATGCGAATGAATGGATTGAATGGACAGGCAAACTCACTGGCCGAGGATTCCTTCTTGCAGAACTGCGTCCGTGGGGGAGGGGGGGTGGAGGGATGAGATAATAAAAAGATAAGGAAATCTCATCGTTCAATTCCCTCCAACACCGCCAGAGACCTAGGGTCGGTTGGTCATGGTCAACGTTAGAATAAGAAGAGAAAGGAAACCCACCGAGCAACTCATGACAAAGTTGGCGTTCCCTCTACCCTTGGTGAGTTCCTTCTCCTCGGTGGGAGAGATCCCTACCACCTTGGAGTGAAGTTCGTGACAGGAGGAACACTTGGTGGTCACCATCAGAGTGTAGTCCTCTTCGGAGGGTAGGAGCTCGGTGACGTTGGTCAGTTGGGCTTTGAGCTGGAGGGCTAGTGTCAGAAGAGACAGGAGAGCAAAGGAAAGGAAAAGAGAAAAAAGAAAATATTCACTGGCATTTTGGGATCCGAAAGAGAAAAAAAAAAAAAAAGGAAAGGAAAAAGAGAGGGCCTGTGTTAGGATGGGGATCGGAAGGAAGAAAGGGGCTGTGGGAGCCCAGAAGGAGAAGGAGAAGGAGAAGGAGGAGGAGGAGGAGGAGGAGGAGGAAGATGGTGATGGTGGTGGGAAAGCCCAAGTGGAGGCGTTGCCAACCTTGTTCTCCCCCCTCCCGCTGTCTGATCTTCTCCCTTCTTTCCGCTCCTTCCGCTACCACCTACGCACACGACAAAATTTTCGAGTTCGTTGAACCCTTTCCCCTCTTCTTCCCCACCAATCCCCGATCACCTCCTCCCACTTGAGTTCATATTTCGAATCGGGAGGTCATCAACTCACCTCTCCAACCAACCCCGCCCGGAAACAAGACGTCATCCTTCAACAACCCAACACCTGAACTCGGACAAACAGGAGCGCGAAGGGAAAAAAAAGAACATGATGCTATGCTATCGATGAAGGGGATCAGGTCCCAGACTGGGGGTAAAAAAGGAAAAGTGAAAAAAGGGACTGGGGATGGATACGTCCCCGCGGGGGTGACATGCTATAAGACAACGTGAAAGATGAAACAGGAACAGGGGATCGATCGGGTTGGTTTTTGGGGCCTACCCATGCTTGGGAGTAACCAGTCAAGTTTGACGTCAGAACAAAACTCGGATGGTTCGTAATCGAGTGGTATCGTAAAAAGAAAAAAAAAAAAAAAAACCTTCTTCTTCTCATTTCAGAACTAGAGTCTGATCCATCTCTGGAGCGAGCAAATTTTTGATTGCGCAATGCTGCGTCTTTCGTGCCCTTGGGATTCGATACCAAGCAGCCCAAGCCTAAGGAGACTGATTTCCATGTTGGAAAGTCGAAGTGGGGTTTCCACCCGTTTACTTCTCTTTCCCTCACCCCCTTCTTCGTTATGACTTTGCAGAGTTGCCCACTTCATTCGATCTCTTCAAACCTGTTTCCACTGTAAGCATCGTCAGATGTCGCCTCGTAGCCGTAACCCTGCCTCTCCCCCCAAGCTGATCTGCTTTCTCCTTCAGAGTCCGAGTCCACCAGACCAGCTCTGCGTTCACCATTCGCCGCTCTGGCCTGAGCTTGAGCTCGCGCTTTGGCCTCTGCCTGTCTCGAAGCGAACACACTGGCGAGGCCTGCGCCAAGCGCGATCAACAGGGTGAAGAGGATCGACGGCAGGAGCAACGAGAGCGGTGGCCTTGGCGGTAGGCGGGACGCTTTCGGCGCATCGCGATAGCCGTTACCATCGGAACCCGAGCCCGCCCTGGTCGAGCTTTGTGGCCTTGCGCCAGCTTGGTCCGAACCAGATCCCTTGGCACTACCCGTGTTCATCAGGCTAGCCATGGGCCTCGGCAAAACACGGCATGCGATGCCCGTGCAGGACGACCAGACGATGTGGATAGGCCACGTGGCTGCGGATGACGCAAAGCTTCGAGACTGACTCTGCTCGCGCGCCGAAGTCGCTCCTCCACCGAGGTCGTAGCCCTGGCTGGCAGATGGCTGGTCGGGCCTCGGACTCTGTCCCACATTACTGAAAGTGCCGCTGTCTGGAGAGGAAGAGCCTGGCCTGGGCGAGGTGCCAAGCATCTTCTTCCCCCACGATATGCTAGCCTCAACATTTTTCCTGGCAGAACCGGCGGCGGCTCCGACGTTCTTTGACTTGACGCTGATGTCATCGAACGCGGTTAGGATATAGCTAGCCGAAAGGAAACATGCCAGGGTGATGAGGGTGATGCTCGAAATGCTGACAAACAGCGTCAGGTGCAAGACTGGCCGCAAAGGAGCCGATAGCTGCCTAGTCAGAGTGAGGGCGAGGTTACCGGCGGTGGCGAGTTGGTTCTGCGCGACATTCAGGCTGTCCAGCAAGGCGAAGTCAAGGTTAGGGGGAGTGTGTGACTCTGTTCGACGGTGACCCGTCTTTCTGGTCGCGTTTCCGAAAAGAGGAGGGCGGTCTTCCAAGTGGATCGACCCCCTCCTGCTCGTGGGTGCAGAAAAGCTTGGGTGCCTCTTATCGCCTTGGGCTCTGACCCCGGTCCTCGATCTCCTGAATGTGCTGGACCTAGGTGGGAGTGAATCGAACGACCTCTCGGGGTTCCAGCTGGCCTGTTTGAAAGGATTCGAAGAGCCAGCGCCACCGACAGCGAATTGGCTCTGGGAAGAGGGGAGAGCCTCGGCGCGATGGAGCCTCGTCGAAATGTCCGCCGATCCGTCGAAGCTGACGTGCCTGCTGCGGGAAGCCCGGGGAAGTGTGTTGCTTTCCAGGTTGGGGCTCCGACTGAAATCCGGGCGTGGTATCTCGTTCACACCTCGGAGTCTGGGAGAAGCTGGAGCCGAGGTCCTCTTGGGTCGGATTGTAGCCGTGTCGCTGGCCCTAGCGCCACTGACCGTATCCGAGCGCCTGCTCTCCGAGTTATCGTCGGAACTGCCCTCGGGAGTCTCGGAGAGCGAGGAGGAGAGGTAACCGCTCGTTGGAAAGCGTCGAAGGTGCTGTCCAGTTTGGCCGTGGCTGTTTGCCTTGCTCTCTTGCACCGGCTGCTCCTGCGCCTTGATCGAACCGATGCCCAGTCCAACACCTTCCTCGCTGATGACGCGAGAGCGGCGGCTGGTGGTTGAGCGGGAAAAGCTCCTGATTGAGGAATTTCGCTCGACTCCTAGCCAAGACAGTCCATGCTCGGGCCTGAAAGAAGCGAAGGGCGAATGGTGCCCACTGCTCAGCTCGTGGTCAGAGTAGTCTCCAAAGTGCCCGCCGCCCAGAGCTTGCGGGCTACGCTGGCCAGGAGAGCTGATGTACTCGTCACTGGAGACGTCGGCGCTGACTCCACCGCTGGCATTGCCGCCATTCGGAGTTTTCTTACCGTCACCCTTCAGGCTCTGAGTTCGTCCTTGCGAGCCATGCCCATCTCGACGACGGTGGCTAAAGGCCCCGACCTCATCAGACTTGGAGAGATCCGCCAGTTTTGTCCACACCCCTCTCTCGGTCCTGGTGGCTCCGGACAAGGATGAGGAGCCCGAGCGCCTTGGCTTCGAATCGACGGTGTCGATGGCTTCGCCTCGGTCGGACGACCTCTGCGCTCGGCGCAGCCTCTCGGCGAGCTGGCCAGGAGGAAGTACATGCTCCCACCACTGCTCCGAGCCGGGCCCGTAACCGTAGAGGTCTGAGGCGGCCCTTGAATTACTCTTGCTGCTGGAGGTGTGCGAGGTGCGGGACTGTGCGCTCTCCCAGGGATCCCTGCTAGAGCCGCCAAGAGAGCCTCTTGAGACTGAGCTGCTGCTGGCGAGGTTGCCAAAGTCGCTCCATGAATGCACCCTAGATTCGGGGCTGCTCAACTCCTGTGCATCCACGGATGTTCTCCTCGACCTCCCTGCCGACCGTGACGCAGCTATCCCGGCGATCGAATCCCTCCACTGACCGGCTCCCATGTGGGGTGAAAGCCAGGAGGTACTAGGATCGCTGCTGGTTGTTGGAGAAACTCGGTCCAAAGCGGCTGACATGGTCACCTCTTTCTCTCTCAATCTCGGAGTATCTTGACAGATTTGGACGGAGAGTTTTCAATGTGGTGTGGAGTTGCAAGGGAGGAGATGGAAAAGGGGAGGGGGAGAGGAAGGGAGAAGGGGACGAAGTCAGCAAACTCCATCAGCCAAGAAAACTTGGGCACGGTGATCCCGCCTCCACACGTCGAGCGAGACAGTTCCATGAATGGGGATTGAAACGCCGTCTAGAGCCCGGATGCCGGATCAACTCACCTGGTTGCGAATGTTACCCTTCACTCAAGCCAGCGACCAGGTTGCCTTGGACGGGTGCTGGTGGATTCCGGAGAGTGAAGGTACGGTGGGGTGGAGGCGATGAAGGAAGGTGAGTGAAAGGGTGGATTGGTAGGGAACAGGGCGAGCCGATGGGAGGAAAGGGAGAGCAGAGGAGATCCGAAAGAAGAGACTGTCAACTACGGATTTCCTATCCCTCCCCACACACAACCCCCGCGGTGGTGATGCTAGGTCTTCGCGTGTGGCTGGGAATCGGATTCTGGGGCTCCACTTTAAGAGGATCGAGTCGAGGCACTGGGATTATGAGAGCCGGTGCGCTATGATCGCTTGGCGAGGAGGCCTGAGCGTGCCTCTTGCCTGGTGGTTAGCTGTGATGAATGAGCCGAGAGGTCTTTGCCCGTAGGGAGTCACAGTCTGCACGTTGGGAAACTATTCGCAGTGATGAACGCTTCGTTTCCTGTAGCCTTGGGCTTCCCTTCTAGAACTGGGTGGGGAGTCCCAAGAAGACAAAAGGCTTCTTGTATGTTTGGACGGAAGGCTGATTCCCGTTGCAGAGAGAGAGCGACGATGATGGTATCCTGGATCTGTCAGGGAAGGCAAAGTCAAGGAAATGGTGATGGAGGGATGGCTTGGCGTAGGTAGAAAGGGAGGGAGAGAGGTGGTGCACCTTGTGAACTTGGCCAGTGGAAAGTGGAAAGAGGAAGAGGGCAGTTGCGTGGGAGGATGGGGTGGGGGCTTTCCTCCGACAGAGGGTGTTGAGGAGAGCGGAGCTGGGTTGGGATTCAAGGAGACTTTCGATCCTGCTGTTTCGCTCCTTCGTCGGATCTGATGGCAGGCGGAAGTCGTTGGTGGCTTGAAGCTGGAGAAGCTGGCGTCACGTTGGTGGTGGTGGTGGTGGCGGTGGCGATCGTTGGTGAAGAGAACTGGAAATGCGTGATCAAGAACGAAGAGACATGACAAGGATGAGCAAGGGAGAGGAGAGAAAGCTGCGAGGCTGGTGAGGTGATGTTGACTATCACAAGAAAGTTGGGTCGGCCGCCTCCTTGGCTCGTTTCCTGATTGTCTTGTTTTGGTCTTCCTTGTCCGTTTCACAACCTGTTGAAAGAAGAGCAGAGAGCCCGGAAGGGAGGGCAGACGGAGCGAGACCAACTAGCGACAGTCGATAGACGTCGGTCGGCGGTGCCCGGGAAGGAGATTGGTACTGATATGACGATACGGAGAGGAGGGAGAGAGAGAGAGGGAGTAATCAATACTACTGATTGTACATACAATCACATGTGGGTATGTGTGAGTGCTTCCGTACATGCTACATTCACACATACGTGTGAGGAGGAGCAAGGCTCATGAACATTATGACTGTCTCTCTTCCCTTGTTCATTTGGCTCATAACCGCTCTTGCCAAACCATCCCACTCATGATCCTTGCGGGCAAGGTTTGCTTTGGTCAGGAAACGTCAAGTGAGAAGCAGTTCATAGTAGTGATGAATCGAAAGCGGGATGGGTCGGTCACAGAACGTGAAAGTGGAAGGGGGGGGAGGGCGAAATAATGGAGGGCATTCTCAAGCTCAAGGTTTCAAAGGTCAGCCGAATCCTGGCGAAAGGCTGTTTAGAGTGTCGAGTGGGAGCAGCTTAATCGTGGAAAGAGTTTTCTAACGATTCTTAGTTTATTTCGGAAAAGCTCGTCACATTCACACGCTTTTTTCCCCCCTCGTCCTTTTCCTTCCCCTCTCGATTTCCTTCTCCCTTTTTGAAAGCCGGTTTAAACAAGTTCCAAGCCCTCTCTCGCCGACGTGCTGCTGAAGTTGGTGATGAGCCCTTTCTTTCTTCCTCCCCTTTGCTTGCGTGCTGCACAAACCCCTGTATCGCTCGGGGCCCTTTTCTTGCTTTCCTCCTAGTTGAATTTAGAGACCCCCAGCTTGAGTCGGTGTGATTTCCTGAAACATTCAGTTTCATAGAGAGGGTAGATCGCTCAGAATCCCATCCCGATGGGAGCTACTGTTAACATATTTCCTTCCCATCCTTGTCTGTCCACGCTCTCTTGACAGACCAGCCGCTCGAGTACCCTGAGACTTGATCGTTGAGAAAAGGGGGGATGGGTTGTGTGGATGATGTTATGTAGTAATGCGAGCTGACGGAGCCAAGTCAATTCGGGGAGGGGGAGGAGGGCCAAGGGCGAGGACTTCGCTGACATGTGAATAACAGTTGCCAGAGTCACGAAAGGATTCGAAGAAGTTTTCCTTCTCAGAGTCAGTGAGAGCCTTGTGTGATTTTTTTGGGGGGGGGGGGGGGGGGGGGGG
>KZ820226.1:0-17661 GCA_003144235.1 Violaceomyces palustris
CCCCCCTCTCTCTCTCTCCTTCTCTCTCTCTCTCCTTCTCTCTCTCCTCCCCACCCCGCTTCACAGTCGACTTTGACAAGGGCTCCAACGGCACGGTCGCAGCCATCATCTACGAGTTTAAGGACTTCGCCAAGCTTGGCAAGGAGACAAAGGAAAGGGACGTCTTTGGGTTCGCCGTGAGTCCAGCCTCGCCTTCGACTCCTTCATCCCCAGCCTTCGGATGTGCCTCTTCTCTTTTACCCTAGTATATGCACCACCAAAAACTCACCCTGCCCACTCCCTTGACCCTTAATCTCACCTCGTCCAGCTCAAGACCTACGTTTGCACCACTCAGGCTATGGCGCAGAAACTGTGCGAGGAAAAGGACCTTGGCAAGTTTATTGTGGATGAATCAAAGGGCCCCACCCCATCCATCTTGAATCAGAGGATCGATTTCGGCACGGATGGTCAGCCAAAGACGATTGTGAGCCGCCATGAGAGAATTTGGAGCTGTAGGAGGTCCTTTCGAGCATACCGCTGACTTGCCCTTTCCTCGGCATGGATTCGTCCCCTCTCATTTAATCGCAGTCATACCCTGTCAATCAGACAGGCTACTACTGCCTTGGTGCGAGTGAGCTTGCAGCGGTCCTCGTCATGTTCACGTCTCCCGGCCGAACCATCTGCTAGCCTCTCGGAGGTTTCCCACTGACAGCCTGCCTTGCTTTCGGCTCGTTCCCGATCCGCAGCTGTCGTACCGTTGACTTCTCTGCCAGTGGATTCCAACACGAAGGCCAACATCCATGCAGCCTTCAAGGGAAGGGTTACCTTTAACAACAGCTTCAAGGGAAACCTTCCAGCAGCAGAGTACCCCAAGCTAAGCGTGCGTCACCGGCTCGGGTCCGTAGAGACAGGATGCAAACCAATCAGCTAAGCTCGCTACCATCCGATCTCCATTTTCCCGTCCATCTCAGTTCTACTTTTATCTCACAGCCGTTTATGCCATCCTCGGCCTCTTCTGGTTCTACCTCTGTGTCAAGCATCGAGATCAGTGAGTTTGTGTTCAGCTATTCTGCGATTGCGTAGCCTGTCGATTGATACTGATCGAGTCGGAAGGGGAAAACATTCCCTCTGTCTCAATACTCGCCTCAACCCTACAGATTGCTCACGGTGCAGCATTTTATTTCGGGAACCATCATCTTCTTGATTGTAGAGATGGCTTTCCAATGGCTCTATTACTGGTATCTCAACTCGCACCTTATCGACTTCTTCAGGATCCAGTCGGTCGAGCATCAGGCGTCCGAGACTGCAGCGGCCAGATTCCTTCTGGTCATGACCAGCATCCTCGATGCTACCCGAAACTCGCTCAGCTTTTTCCTCCTCCTGATAGTTTCGTGAGTGTCACTTCTTGAACAGAGCGTCCGTCTCGTGCTCCTCTTCCACCCCTTGCCCATTCAGACAGGACCAAGCCTCTCTTACAGTCTATGGCTTCTTTCTCTCCTTTATTCCATTTGATATTGAATTTTCGACAGGATGGGATACGGGGTGATCAGACCATCGATCGGGCCAGTGATGACCAGGATCAGGATTTTAACGGCGGGCCACTTCGTCTTTGGAGTCCTCTACTCGGTCGGCATTGTGCTCATCCAGATCGATCAGGGCGGTGCTTGGGTCCTTTTCTTCATATTCCCCTTGGCCATCACCCTGACCACGTTCCTCACGTGGATCATGCATTCGCTCAACCATTCCATCGACCACCTGACCGCTAGGAAGCAGACTTTTAAAAAGATGATGTTCACCAAGCTCTACCGCATCCTCCTTGGGGCCGTGATTGTGATCGTGAGTGAATGATCCCCTCGCATTCGGTGTTGGGAGTAGAAGCCAGAGGTCAAGAGCTGATCCTCCACACCCTGATCCTCCTTTTGGTTCCAATCTGGCCCGTTTGACTTTTCATCGCCCACGCGCGGTCCAGTTCCTCTTCTTTGTCATCTCCTCGATCGCCTTCTCCCAGAGCGGCGGTGAGGGATTCTCGCCAAAGACGTGGGCTTATCGATGGTTCTTGCTGGATGGATGGCTCGGTTCGCTCTATCTGGCCGTCTTCTCGGCCATTGCCTGGGTCTGGAGACCGACGGGCAACAACATGCGCCTCGCTGTGAGTTTGATGAAGTTGATCGATTGGCAATAGCTGCTGGGGTCTCCTTCTGATGAATGGTGTTCGATCTAACTTCTTCTTCTTCCTCCTCTTCTTCTTCCTCTTCTTCTTCTTTTTCTTCTTCTTCTTCTGCCACAGATGTCGGACGAGCTTGCAACGGACGACGATCCGGACGCGGAGGGCTTCGAGGTAGACACTTTTTCGCCGTTTACGAGGGATGAGGATGACGATGATGAGGCCAAGCCTTCGTCTGCTGGGCAGAATAGAGCTGTCAGACCCGGTCCAAGATCGGCAGGGGTGGGAGGAGGTGCAACAGCGAGAGCTGGGCAGACGGCGATGCCAGAACGAAGAAGTGTAGGAGAGGATGATGTCGTCTTTGAGATTGGCGACGACGAAGATGACGGGGTGAGAGCGGGGAGAGGTGGAGCGCAAGGGGAGAGAGGGACAGCTGGTGAGAGGCAAGGGCTGATGTCACTTGACGATGGCGAGGAGGACGGCAACGAGAGTAAGGAGACGTTGGTCCCCGGGCGGATGGAGGGTGGCAAGGATAAGAAAGAAGATTAGAGCTGCTTGCTCGATGAACTCCACTGATGCCAGATCGGCGTAGCCTGGCGATGATGCTCTTGTAGAAAAGAAAAGTGTTGAAGAGAATCGAGTGGATCGGAGCATGTCTAAACGTCGTCTTCGCCGTCGGCTTCTTGTGCTCCTTGTCGCGCCTTTCTCATCGCGTTCCGGGTCCCTGCATCGGATTTCGGCTGTTGCCCATGACCGAAGGGCGACACCGCTCTTAAGACGCTCGCAATCTCGCCTTTGTAAATGCGACGGTGCAGGTGGGAGGGCACATCTCTCTCTCTCTCTCTCTCTCTCTCTCTCTCTCTCTCTCTCTCTCTCTCTCTCACACACACACACACACTCTCTCTCTCTCTCTCTCACACACACACACATCCCCTTCCACCGACCACACATCCGCACGTTCTCCGTCTACCAATCTCAATCTCGGGGGCAAAACCACCCTTACCCCTTTCTCCGATGTCTGAAGCCAACGGCACACCAAGCTATTCTTCGAACTACGCAGACAATCACATCCCCATCACCGCGACTTCTCCTTCTTCCTCCTTGGCTCCTCCTCCCACTCAGGCTTCCACCTCATCACCTTCGTCTTCATCAGGAACGACGACGACAACGTCCACCAACACCACCACGAGACGGAGAAGGAGTTCAAGATCATCCTCCACACGATCGCTGAGACCGAGAGCCACCTCAAATCTAAGCGCAGTTTCAGACACCAGCCTGACCAGTGGGATCAGCGGCGGCGCAAGCAACTACTACATCAATTGGAACCAGGGTCAATCTTACAACTACCTCCAGCCGGAGAACGAGATCAGTGACTACCTCAAGTGCCCCATATGCCTTGGTCCTTTTATAGACCCCTATGTCTCCTCCACCTGCAACCACACCTTTTGCAAGGATTGCATCTACACCGCCTTGATCTCCTCACGTGAACGGACCAGCGATGATGGAGAGAGAGGCAGGGATGGTGGCGGCGTAAGAGAAGGTGATAGAGAAAGGCTCGGCCAAGCTTTGCCTTCGTCATCTTTTCCCTTCTCCTCTTCCTCCCCCTTCTCTGCCCCTTCCTCCGACCCAGAAAATCCAGACCTCACGCCAACTCCATGCCCGACCTGCAGGACGAAGGTCACCATCTCGGACTTCAAGCCCACTGCGCTCCTTATCAAAAACATGGTCGACAGCCTGATGGTCAAGTGCCCTAACGCCTCCAAAGGTTGCGGCCACAGCTGTGAGAGGCACCTTCTGAAGGGCCACGTCCTCAAGGACTGCGAATTCGAGTACGTGGACGAGAACAGAGTCTTGGGTAGGAAGTGCAAGTGCAAGGAAAAGGTGATGAGGAAAGATTGGGCAAAGCATGAGCTGGTCTGCAGGAAGAGGAAGGTCGAATGTGAGGTCTGTGGAGAGGTGGTCTGTTTCGATGAGAGGGAGGTGAGTCGATCCTTCTCTGCCTCACCTTACAATCCCTCTCCAGAATTTGTGCAAGTCCTCCTACTCAACCCATTCACTCTTTTACGGCCTTCCTGGTGGCACGTCCAACGGACAGGCCCACTCGCTGACCTGTTCACCAGAACCAAAGACTTGCGAGCATTGCTACGAAGTCTTCACCAGAGGGACTCTACCGATCCACCTGAACGATTGTCAACAGGTTCCCACCCCTTGTCCATTTTTTGAGTACGGATGTACCTGGATAGGGCCCAAGGTCCTTCTGGGTGAGCTGGAGAGCGATCAAAGTTTATCGTCAGCAAGACGATCAGGATCTGAAGAGACCGAGGGATATCGAGGTGGCCACCTCTGTGAATGCCCCTTCCGACCGCTCAAGGAGTTTCTGGAGAGGAACAAGAACAACCTTGCCAGCCTTCAGAGGGAGAACTCCGAGCTGCGGAGAAAGGTGCAAGTGGTCGAAGCCAGGGAGAGGGGTCTGGAGAGAAAGGTGGAAGATTGCATCCGGAGTTTGGGATGCTGGTATCGAAGCTCTGGGTTCGGTGGAGATGGTGGTGGCGCCGGTGGTTACTTTGATCCTTCCTCATTCATCGGTGCGAGGTATCAAAGCGGAAACGGGGACTTTCGCCTCCGGGAAGACTATTTCAGCCTGGATCGAGCCGAGAGTCATCCTAGATCGGCCTCCCACTGGGAAGGTTCTTTTGGTGGCGATACTCCGTTCTCAACGACGGATTCGCCCTCCGATGCCTTTCCCGCCCTCGATCGTCGTCGTAGGATGACGATGGCGAGCGAGGGTTCCCAGAGTGAGGCTGGAGGCGTCGGTACCCTTCCCTCCACCACTAACCCCATCCCCTCGAGCTCCTCCCTGCCAGGCAGAGAGACGAGATCAGATCGGAACCCACTCGGGAGCAGGTCGGCGAGTTCCGAGCCTTCTTCGTCTTTGGTCAACCACCACTCCTCATCAGTCAGGATCCCCCCCAGCACAAGACGAAGGGGGTACTCTGAGTCTGGATCCCAAGGGTTGGACACCAGGGAGGATGAGCGTGGCGACTTTGGGGATGGAGATCGAGGGACGACGGTTGATGAAGGGGGATACCCTTCCATCCACAACCTCAACCTGGAAAACGAATCGAACGGCGATCCCTCTTCTTCGACGACGACAAGGAACCACCTCGGCGGTGACCCTTCCAACCCCATTGAGATCCATCAAATCCGCGGCGACCCATCTTCCTCTTCCAACACCACCAACCAATCCCACCACAACCACTCGACGAGTCGAGGGAGAGATTCGACCATGCATCAGGATCAGATCCAAGGGGAACAGGCGAGCACCCTGGAATCCGTCATCGGGTCGATGAGAAAAGACCTGAGCAAAGTCAAGAGCGAGATCCGATCCCTCGAAACCAGGTTCCAGGAGGACAGAGTCAACTTTTTAAGCAACGGCATGGAGACGGGGAGGGCCCTGGAGGAGATCAACAGCCTCAGGCACGTCGTCCTCTCGTTCCGCTTGCAGATCCACCAGGTTGGTTGGCCGACTGTTGTTATCCAGATCCCCTTGCCCACGTTTCTTTACTGAATACATCCATCCCTCCCTCTTCCCCCCTTCCTCAACGTTTCCCTCCGTCAGATCATCATGCACCAGCAACGCAACGCCCTCTTCCCATCCAACCAACCCAATCTCCACAACAGTAACGGCAACAACGATAGCAAGCAAGGTGATCAAACCGCTACAACCACCAACACCCAGACGGCCAACGCGAGATCGAACGCAAACCTCGCTCTTAGAGCTTACGAACAAGACCCTTCCTTCCTGGCCTTGATGAACAACCATCCCCTCTCCTTCGGGCTCGGTCTAGCTCCTCCGTTGGGTCCTTTCGGAGCTTCCTCGTTGGGTGGCGCCGGGTACGCATTCAACCATCCAAACCTACCACCTTCCGCTCCTCCTGCTCCTCACCCTCACCCTCATCACATGCCAAACCTAGGGCACTCGTTCAGAAGGTGGAACGGATTCGATCTGAACAAGCTTTGAAAATCCATCAAAGTTGGGAAGGGGAATCCCCTTTTCTCCACCACCCTACCATGTATTTACAGGCCGTCCGAAAGCCGTTCGCTTTCCTTTATTTTCAATTTTTTTAAACTCGTGCATCACTTGACACAGTCAGGAGACGGTGACGAGTTTCGAAGACGACGATTTCATGCGGATGAGAGAAAGGGTGGGATTTCCTTCTCCTGGTTTCCATGTGTCTACATCCCAAGATGGAAAGAAAAGAAAAGCAGTCTCTAAGAGGGGTGGGGATGGGTTTGCATGTAGGGGTATCGGTGAACAGATAGAAAGGGTTCGATTGGTCGTCATCACAACCTGGCCTCCTGGAGAGAAGCAGTTCCAATGCGCGTGGTCTCAACGCCCAGCTCCTTGGCAACGTTCCTCGCGATCCCTCTGGAGGTCGCCATGGTGGTGATCATCGGGTTGACTCCGGAGGACTCTGGTAGGGTCGAGGCGTCGGCGACCCAGAGGTTCTTGGTCCCCCAGACCCTGCCCTCCGGATCTAGGGCTCCGATCTTGGGTGTCGAGCCCATCCTGCAAGAGCCCATCTGGTGAGCCGAGCCAATGGTCAGCCAGAAGGGTCTCGCTCCGGCCTTGATCACCTCCTGCTGCCACTTTTTGTATCCTGGCGAGTTCAGGTCCCTGGGGACCGTGTCTGCCGGGGTGAAGGTTCCGGGGATGGCCGTGGTCTCAACAAAGACGGTATCGGTGGGGTTTGTTCTTGTTGTGGTGGTGCTCGACGAATTGGAATCGAGCTCGGCGTTGTAAGGCGCCACACCGACCTGCGGCGTGGCGATCTCGCACGCTCCGGCCATCATGTGACAGTCGGTGGCCTTCAGGATGCCGTGGAGCAACGACCTTTGGTCGAACTTGGATATCACATACTCCATCCTCGCCTTGCCCTCGTCGTCCACAAACACCCTTCCGGCATCCCGATCCCTGCAGATGACGACCATGGTGAACGAGTGAGAGTACCTGAGCATCCTGGCCTTGTGCGAGACGGCGTCGTCAAAGCTGTTGTAGGCGGCGTGGATGGCGGGCGAGGAGGCGATGACCTCGATCTTGGCACCCCAGCCTTCGGCGTTGAACATCTCGGCGGCGTTCGAAACCATGGTCAGCAGGCCTCCCTCCCAAGGGTTGATGGGGAAGTTGTAGTACCCCGTGACGGCGGTGGCAGGGTGCAAGCGAAGGTTCTTGCCGATCATCTTGTTGTACTTCAACTCCGGGCACCTGAGAAGCAAGGCAGGCGTCTGGATGCTCCCACCGCTGACGACCACCCCCTTGCTGGCTCGGATGGTGACCCTCCTGCCGTCGACCGTCGCCAGGGCTCCAATGGCTTTCCTGTCCTTGTCGAACAGGATGCGGTGGACTTCGCAGCTCGTCATGAAGGAGGCTCCCGCCTCGGCCGCGTCCTTGAGCCAGGTGATCGTCCCTCCCTGCTTGTGACCTGATACGCAACCGAGATGACACTTTCCGCAGTAGTGGGTGTGGCCTCCCGTGTTCTGAGGGACCGCCTCCACAGGCTGCCCGGCCCTCTGAGCTCCGAGAGCCAGGAGCGAGTTGCCGAGGTTGTGACGGATGGGGCTGCTTGAGACCCCCATCCGCGTCGCGACGGCGTTGAGGTCCGAGGTGAAGAGAGGGCTCTTGAAGTATGGGATGCCGTACTTTGTCGCCCAGGCTTCCCTCAAAAAGTGGCGAGGCTTGAGCGAGGCCGACCAATTGACGGTCGTACCCCCGCCGAACGTTGATCCGGCGAGCACATTCATGGTTCCGTCCTCGCTTGCGAGAATACCCTCACCTTCGTACATGACCGAATAGCCTTGGTCCTCGCGGCCCAGGACCTCGCTCGGTCGGAGGTAAATGCCCTTGTCGACGATCAGGACCCGCACGCCACGCTGAGCAAGGTAGGAGCCGGCGACGCCACCCCCGGCACCGGAGCCGATGACGAGGACCTCGGTGTCGAGGGTGACATTGGCGTCCTGTGCGAGACCGGCCAACTTCTCATTCTCAAAGACGTAAGGGTAGTGCTCTACCTGGGTCTCAAGCGCCAGCTCGTTGCCTTGGTTGTCCCTCTTCCAGTCGTCGGCAACGCCGTCCGGGTAGCCGATGGCCTCCCAGGCTGGCTGATGGTGGCGGTAGTAGGCGATCAAGGCAATCCCCTTGAGGCCTGAGGCGGCTTTCTGGAGGAGGGCCAAGGAGGAAGCCATCCAAGACTTGATGACCTTCTCCCTCTCCTGCCTGGCTAAATTTTGAAACGGGCCGATGTGACCAGTCAGAGCAAGGCATCCGGGCCTGGTGCCGAGGATGGTCAGGAGTTGGCCAACCTGATTAAGGGCACTAGTCGACAAGGAGGCTTTGATCTGCTGAGCGGCTCGGTCGAGGATCTTGGGGTCGGAAGCGAAACCCTGACTGGCAAACTGGGCGACGAGCTCCTTTTGGCGGGGGGTGGCGTTGGGAGGAAGGCTGCTGATCACCCTGGCGGCTTGCTCGCCTTCCAAAGTGGGAATGACGGCGTCAGCGAAGGCGAGGAAGACCTCTTGCTGGACGGGGGTCCAGAGATCTGAAGCTTTGAATTGGTTTGGCATCGGTGGAGGTGGCATTTATCTTGAGGGATCGTAGGGAGGCCAAAAAAAAGTAAACTGTGTGCCTCAAATCCCGAACGTGAAAGGGATAGGCGAAGGTTAGGTGCGTGATGCGGACCGCTATGCCTTTGAAAGGTTGGTATGCCGAACTCTGACAAGGCGTGACGAAACAAGAGTCTGTTGGGACGGAGGATGAGCGGGGAGGAGGGAGCAATGCGGGGAAGGGAACAGGTTGACGCCGTGGGTTGAAGCAAAGACTCGGACCAAGAGCAAGCGGCTTAAGTACAAGTGCTCCCTAGTCTGGAGGCTTGACTGACAAAGGGCTAGGCAGCGAGCAAGCAAGCAAGCGAGCAAGGAGAGGAGAGGGTTTGCAAAGGGCGGCGACTTGGCGACAGACTCATTCAGTACCTACCATACTTTGACTGTAGGCTGTGTGTGCGTACTAATGACTGTGTGTGCGTACTAATGACTGTGAGGTCGCGGTTTGATTGCCACAAGGGATCCGCGGTTGGATGATGGCGACAAAAGTTCGGGGGCAGAAGAAGTCACCACTGGTCAGGGAGGCAATTCAAAAGGAAAGGAGGATGAATACTGTAAGTGATTGTGTGAGTGTGGGGTAAAGGCGTGGGGTCACACTTGCTCGACATTCCTGCAGCGTCAAATTCTGATCCGTTCTTTCGCGGATGGATTTCGACTACGATCCTCGTTCCTTCTTCACGATTCAGAGGAGGAGGAGAAGGAGGAGGAGGAGGAGGCGGAGAGGCAGAGGTGGCAAACGGGGGCCAAAGATGGAATCAAGCATGCGGAAAGGTGGACCGCGCAGTCTGGGTGGTAACCTCAACGTTAACCTTTCCTTTCCCCCGTCGCCTTTTGGTTGGGGATGGACTCGGACTCATGACTGAACACACGACACTGCGATCACTGTGACTACTTACATCCACATCCACATCCTTCATCCATTTTAACAGTAGAGAGAGAGAGGGAGGGAGAGGGAGAAGAATACCACGACTGGTCACAACGCATGGACAAACGATCCCACTTGGAATCAAACCTTCGCGTGTAACTCTCTGCAGCGAGCGAGGTGAGAGGTACGATTACCTAAGAGAGAAATGAGGATGGGGAAAAGGGAAAAGAGAGGCACGCCTCGAGCGGTAACCTGGCTTGCCATCGTGAAGCGCGTGAATCCTGCCTCCCTTGCCTCTAGATCCCGCTGCTCCTCTGGTCGGTGGTAGTACCTAAGAAGTAAGAGCCACCAGGCCAACCTAAAGCTCTCACACACACGCACCCGATCCTCAGTCAACTCTCGTCCAAGGTCTTGCTTGAGATTGCGTGTCGGTCATCAGGGTTGAGCCCCTCCTCTCCCACCCAAGCCTCCTCCCCTGACAAACAGAGTTTTGGGATTCTTCTCAAGCGACCGCTTCGCCCATCCATTCCCAATCTCTCTTCCTTTCCCTCCCCGTATCCATGACATCCCAACCATACGTGCTTGCAACGTTGACTCGGGTCTGTTCCCCTCCTCCTCAGGCAGTCCTTCCCTCTCACTCGCGATCTGCTGCTACATTCCACGCAAGTCGCACTCCAACCACTTTTCTCTTCAGAGACCTGCCAGAGACCTGCCAGAGACAAGTCCAGAACTGAACCTCATCCTGGAACCATTCAAACGCCCGATGGTCTAGTGTAGGGGATCTACTCATGCTTGGCCACGGAAGGGAATCGCAGCAACGAAAATTGCAATGACAAGAAAGTCATCGAGTATGTTATGACAGAATGGATCACATAGCATGCAGGTTACCCTATCGCGGTCTGTGAACAAGATCTCCGTTTTCCGCGTTTTTTATTTTTGTTATTTTATTTATTTTATTTTTTTGAGAAGCCTGCATCAGTTGTTGGAGGGGGCTACCTTCAAAGCACATGCTCACCAAGCTGCAGCACTGCCACAAGTGCTCGACTTAACCCTTCCTTCTTCGACTCCTTTAGAGATCCATTCCCTTCCCCTTCCTTTGGATCCTTCGTTGCGACAGCCCTTTCGTGATTAGAGGATCTTCCTCCGTCACTTCCAAGGACTCGCCTGTGACGCCAACTCACGAATCCATGTTCCCCACACCCGTCGGGGCTACCCAGCCACCGCCTCTCGAGAAAGTAGAGACCAGGCTCTTTATCAACGGTGAATTCGTCCAAGCGACAGGAGCACCATCGTATCCCCTTCACAACCCGGTCAACGGCTCCTACCTACTATCCGTACCCTCCGCTTCACGTCAGGATGTCGAAACGGCATACCAGGCTGCCAACCGAGCCCAGCCAGGCTGGCATTCCTTAGGTGCCCAAGTCTGGTGCAGCCTCTTCCTCAAGCTCGCCTCTCTGCTTCGAGAGAACTCTGCGAGGCTCGTAGCTCTGGAATCCATGGTGATGGGCAAGCCCTCCACCGCAGCCGACGCCCTAAGGACCGCGCCGATGATCGAGAACCTTGCCGGCCAGGCCATAGTCAACCACGGTGAGAGCTCGATCACCACCTCCGGTCAGATGGGAGTTAGCCTGCTCGTGCCGTACGGAGTGACGGCCGCCATCGTACCCTGGAACACGCCCATCCTCCTGACCCTGGCCAAGTTGGCGCCAGCCCTCCTGGCGGGGAACACGATGATCGTGAAACCCTCAGAGAGGTCTCCACTGAGTGTGATCATGCTCGCAAAGCTCTTCCAGGAGGCTGGTTTCCCT
Organism: Violaceomyces palustris; assembly: GCA_003144235.1. Classification (NCBI taxonomy): domain Eukaryota; kingdom Fungi; phylum Basidiomycota; class Ustilaginomycetes; order Violaceomycetales; family Violaceomycetaceae; genus Violaceomyces; species Violaceomyces palustris. The sequence goes on from KZ820226.1 coordinate 11,474, forward strand.
CCCGGCGTCTTCAACATTGTCAACGGAGGAGAAGAGGTCGGCACGATGCTGAGCACCCACCCAGGGATCAGGAAGATCGCCTTCACCGGTTCGGTCGAGACCGGCAAGAAGGTGGCCAGGGCCTCGGCCGAGTCAAACCTCAAAAACCTCGTCCTGGAACTCGGAGGAAAGAACCCGGCGGTCATCTTTGACGACGCCGACCTGGAGCAGGCGGTCTCGGCGACCGAGTTCTCCCTGGTCTACAACGCCGGCCAGGTCTGCATGGCCAACTCCAGGATCCTGGTCCAGCAAGGGATCGCAGATAGGTTCATAGAGGCTTTCGTTCAAAAGTTCACGGCCAGGGTCCCCGGCGACCCCTTTGCCACGGGCACCGTCATCGGACCTCTGGTGGACAGAAGGGCCTACGACAGCGTGATGGACTACATAGACGAGGCTAGAGCTTCCGGGGCAAAGGTCATCGATGCCAGGATTAGCGGCGCCGGGGGGAGTGAGAGGAGGGATCTGGGGAGGACCTTACCGAGACAGGCCAAGAGGCGAGACGGAAGCGGGTTCGAAGACGGAGGCTACTTTGTCCTACCCACCGTCATCCTCGACCTCCCGAACGACACCAGGGCGGCCAAGGAAGAGATCTTTGGACCCGTAGTCGAGATCAAGACCTTTCCATCGTCGGCATCGGGCGAGGAGACCCTGGCTCCAGAGTTGGTCGATCGGCTGAACGAGATGGCCAACTCGCAAGAGTACGGGCTCTATGCTTCCGTCTTCACGCGTTCCCTGTCCACCGCGATGAAGATGGCCAGGCTTCTCGAGGCAGGGACGGTCGCCATCAACCAATCCTCACCCACCATCCTGACCGACATGCCATTCGGAGGTTTCAAGCAGTCCGGCTGGGGAAGAGAGTTTGGCAAGGAGTCGATCGAGAGGTGGTCGCTCACCAGAACGGTGCTCTTCAAGCTCGATTGAGCCAACCTCTCGTCCTTCCTGCCTCACCCCAATCCTTCCTCTGCCTTTCCGCCTTTTTCGCTCATGAGAAGATCGAAAGGGGAATCCTTTCCACATAGATCCAGTCAGAATGACAGTGCATGGTCACTTCTTCCAGTCGTCTCGTTCACATCTTGCTTGTTTGTTTGTTTGCAAAGTTTCCCTCACGTTGGTTTCTTATCATTTCACCTTCTTACCGGATCTGAATCGATTGACTTGTCGTGGAAGCATCGCCTCTACCCCAACCATGACTCTTCCTCCCACAACCGTGCGGTGTGTGCATGGATACCCTTTGCGTATTCGAGACTGTGGCTCGGATTCTTTCCCGCACGGCCCCATCTCCACCTGGCCCGACCGCGTGCCATGAATCTGCTGAGCTAGCTTGGTCTCCTCCCGCCCAACGGTCGCTGGGGAAGGGAAGATCACGTGCCGTGAGAAAGAGGGGAAGGGGGCCCATGCGGAGAAAGACCGGGCTGCGGCAAAGGGAAGCTCGATATCAGCTAAGTATAGCAGAACGAGAATGAGCCTGAGCTGCATTAAGAGTAGGAGCTTCAAACTTGGCCCATTTATTATTGTTGTGCGTATCTTTCTTTTTACTTTTAGTCCACTCTTTTTTTCTCCTCATTTTTTTTTTCAAGCATCCTCTCCCGCTCGGTGTTGCCTCCCTTACGTATGAAGAGTGATTACAGCTGGCTGCACCAATTGTAAGAAAGACTGCGCGCAAGAGGAAGAGGATCATAGTAAGTGGATGATAAGTCAAGTGATCGCTTAAAACTCTCCCAAGTCTATGTCTCCTTTCCGCATCAGGTTATTTTCTTAACCCTCTGCAGCCCTGGGCGAAAGTGGGAAAGGGTAAGGATGTGCGAAATAACATCTTTGGTGCGTTCTACCGCTTCTCGACCTTCATTTTTAGTATCTTTATCGACTTTGTATCCAAATAGCATCTCGCCCTCCTCCCTCCAGGCTTTTTTCTCTAATGACTATGACTGTTAGTGTGACTTGCCTTCAGATTTGTTATTGTATTGTCTTAGTCTCTATTTTCTTCCCTTACTTGAAGCTTCCCAAGTCTAACAGCTTTGCCTCGCCAGTCCCCATTCCAAGCCCTTACGAGCCAACCACATCTTTTCATTTCTTACCATTTTTTTTCCCTTTAACTTTTTTTTTTCTCCTCTTTACTAATTTTTTTTCCCTTCTCAGCGCATCACCTCTCCTCCTCAATCCCCCTCCTCATCCTCCCCCTCCCTCTTTTTCCTACCCCCCCTCCTCCCTCCCTGGTCAACCATCCACCGAAAACGGATTTGGAAAACCAACCTTTTCCTTACCGCGTCCTCCTTCACCTCCATCCTCCCCAACCCTATCACCCATCCCCCCCCCACCCCCCCCCTCCCTCCTTCCCTCTCCCCCAACGTAACAGCGTTACTAGGTCAAGATGGTTAAGTGAGTATCGACCTCTTGGTACTTCTTTGGTTGCCTTCCATTCTGTCGATTCTTTACTGGGTGGCAAACGGCCTTGTCTTCATGTGGGGTGAAAAAAAAGTTATGGAACGGACCCAAGGATCGGATGATCAGGGGCAAGTCCATTCAAATCTTCTTTATAGAAGAGAGTCGCCCTAAAGACACCTTGCTCAGGCTGATTGGGGATGGCAAAGGACTTGCCGGGATCGTTTGGGGTTGATTTATGCCGTTGTAGACACACACTACCAAAGGTGGACGACTTTTGTTGGCTGGCTTTTCCTTGGTTCCTCTTCATTCTTATGAAGTATGGTTGCTGATGAATGATCTTGTACCACCTTCCACATCCTTCTTCGATGCCTTTTTCAGCTTCACTGTGGACGAGATCCGAGGTTTGATGGACCGACCATCAAACATTAGGAACATGTCCGTCATTGCTCACGTCGATCACGGAAAGTCCACCCTCACCGACTCCCTTGTCTCCAAGGCCGGTATTATCGCTTCCGCCAAGGCTGGTGACATGCGATTCACCGACACCCGTGATGACGAGAAGGAGCGTGGTATCACCATCAAGTCGACCGCCATCTCCATGTACTTCCCAATGGACAAGGAGGACCTCGTCTCCATCTCCCAGAAGACCGACGGTAACGAGTTCTTGATCAACCTGATCGACTCGCCAGGTCACGTCGACTTCTCTTCCGAGGTTACCGCTGCCCTCCGTGTCACCGACGGTGCTCTCGTCGTCGTCGACTGTATCGAGGGTGTCTGTGTCCAGACCGAGACTGTCCTCCGTCAGGCCCTTGGTGAGCGTATCAAGCCAGTCGTCTGTCTTAACAAGGTCGACCGTGCCTTGCTCGAGCTCCAGATCGGAAAGGAGGACCTTTACCAATCCTTCATGAGGACCATCGAGTCGGTCAACGTCGTCATTGCCACTTACAACGACGCCGTCCTTGGAGAGTCCCAGGTCTACCCAGAGAAGGGTACCGTCGCCTTCGCCTCTGGTCTCCACGGTTGGGCCTTCACCCTCAGGCAGTTCGCCAACAGGTACGCCAAGAAGTTCGGTGTCGACAAGGACAAGATGATGACCAAGCTCTGGGGTGACAACTTCTTCAACCCTAAGACCAAGAAGTGGACCAGCAAGGACACTGACGCTGACGGCAAGCCACTCGAGCGTGCCTTCAACATGTTCGTCCTCGACCCAATCTTCCGTGTCTTCGACGCCATCATGAACTTCAAGAAGGACGAGATCCCAAAGATCCTCGAGAAGCTCGACGTCAAGCTCACCTCTGATGAGTCCGACCTCGAGGGCAAGGCTCTCCTCAAGGTTGCCATGAGGAAGTTCCTTCCAGCTGGTGACGCTCTCCTGGAGATGATTGTCATCAACCTCCCATCCCCAGTTACCGCCCAGCGATACCGTGTCGAGACCCTCTACGAGGGCCCAATGGACGATGAATCCGCCATTGGTATCCGTGACTGTGACCCCAACGGTCCACTCATGCTCTACGTCTCCAAGATGGTCCCAACCTCTGACAAGGGTCGATTCTACGCCTTCGGACGTATCTTCTCCGGTACCGTCAAGTCTGGTCCAAAGATCAGGATCCAGGGACCAAACTACACCCCAGGAAAGAAGGAGGACCTCTTCGTCAAGTCCATCCAGAGGACTGTCCTCATGATGGGACGTTACATCGAGCCAATCGAGGACTGCCCTGCCGGTAACATTCTCGGTCTCGTCGGTGTCGACCAGTTCTTGCTCAAGTCGGGTACCCTCACCTCGTCCGAGACTGCTCACAACTTGAAGGTCATGAAGTTCTCCGTCTCGCCTGTCGTCCAGGTCGCCGTCGAGGTCAAGAACGCCAACGACCTTCCAAAGCTTGTCGAAGGTCTCAAGCGTCTCTCCAAGTCCGACCCATGTGTCCAGGCTTGGATCAACGAGAACGGTGACCACATCGTTGCCGGTGCCGGTGAGCTCCACTTGGAGATTATCCTCAAGGATCTCGAGCAGGACCACGCTCAGATTCCTCTCAAGATCTCTGACCCAGTCGTCGGATACCGTGAGACTGTCCAGGCCGAGTCTTCGATGACCGCCTTGTCCAAGTCGCAAAACAAGCACAACCGTCTCTACGTCACCGCCGCCCCTCTCGACGAGGAGCTCACCAAGGCCATCGAGACCGGCAAGATCAACCCACGTGACGATTTCAAGGCGCGTGCCCGTGTCCTTGCCGACGACTACGGCTGGGATGTCACCGACGCCAGGAAGATTTGGTGCTTCGGCCCAGAGACGACCGGACCAAACCTGCTCGTCGATGTCACCAAGGGTGTCCAGTACCTCAACGAGATCAAGGACTCGTGTGTCGCCGCGTTCCAGTGGGCCACCAAGGAGGGTGTCTGCGCCGAGGAGAACATGCGCGGTATCCGATTCAACATCCTCGATGTCACGCTCCACACCGACGCCATCCACCGTGGTGGTGGTCAGATCATCCCAGTCTGCCGAAGGGTCTGCTACGCCGCTGCGCTGCTCGCCAAGCCAGGTCTGCAGGAGCCAGTCTACTTGGTCGAGATCCAGTGCCCAGACTCTGCGCTCGGTGGTATCTACTCGTGCTTGAACAAGAGGCGTGGACAGGTCTTCTCCGAGGAGCCACGTGTCGGTACCCCAATGGTCACCGTCAAGGCCTACCTGCCCGTCAGCGAGTCGTTCGGTTTCAACGCCGACCTCAGGCAGGCCACCGGTGGTCAGGCCTTCCCACAGTTGGTCTTCGACCACTGGTCCTTGATGGGAGGAAGCTGTCTCGAGCCCGGTAAGGTCAACGACATCGTCAAGAGCATCCGTACCCGAAAGGGCCTCAAGCCAGACATCCCACCACTTGACACTTACTACGACAAGCTCTAAAAGAAAAGGGCGAGGTTAAAAAATTCTACCACGACCTTCATTCCTTTCCCCTTTACCTTGTTGTGTATTTTCCACGGATGGGTTCTGAAACCTGATAAGCATGCTTCCTACTAGCATATACCGACTGTCGCCTCTGCCTGCCTGCTGCCTGCCTACTTGAGAGTGTTTCCCGCCTTGCCTGAAAGGGAAGAGGTGCTGAGGTAGGTTTTCGGGGTCTCTGGGTGCAACTCGATTCGAGTGAACGAGAGTGGATGCGGCCGTGTGCACAGCGCGAGCAAGTCAGTTCCGAGCATGATATGAGGAGGAGAGTCGTGTATCTTTTTTTGGTTTCAAAGGTCACGTGAGACTGGCGTGTGCTCATGTTTTGCAAGGTGGGTTAGGATTCACATTCTTAATCTCTTTCTCCTTAGAAGGATGGAGAGGGAGAGAGAGCATGAACTGTTGGTGAAAAAGCCTTGGATCATGAACCCCAAAGGACTTGGGTTCTTATTCCCAACCTGACTGGTGCTCACTCAAGGTGATCCACCATCCACGACGATGTTGTTCTCTCCCGATTCGAATCGTCCAATTTCGACTCGCCTCTCCCACCCCCTCTCCTCCAATTCACACACTCACATGCGGTCGGAACCGTGAATATGCACATCTTGTACCATCTCCTGGTTGGCTGAGGGATCGAAGACCAACACTTTTTCACTTTCACCTGGTTTTCACTCTGACTTTGAACTCTGTTGCGTCCCCTCATATTCATTCGATTCCTTCGGTCCCTTTCCTTTGTTTGTTCTTTCGTTCTTTCTTACTTTCTTTTTTTTTTCCCTCTTTCTTTCTTTCTTTCTTTTTTTTTTTTCAACCTTTCCCTCTCCCTCTTTCATTC